>VXBL01005236.1:139317-152028 GCA_013400195.1 Aramus guarauna
GGGTTTTTGTGTGTGTGTGTGTGTGTGTTCTGTTTAGTTTAGTTTAGTTTAGTTTGTTTAAATACATCTTTTCAGCAACTGAGTCCAAAACAAGATCTCACAAAGACGTAGCCTACAGCACAATGAACTGTGATGCTGGGGTCTGGCAGAGGTTAACTTCTTAAGCCAGTGTTACGGCTGAGACCAGTGTCTCGTGGAAGTGTGCCGGCACACATGGTAATAGCACCAGCAAAGGATGTCTCCCAGTGGTGCCTAGGATATGGGCCTGAGAGTGGACGTTACTAAAATGAGGGAAGATGAGAACGCCCACTGTTGAATATTGAGCTGGACCATTTACAGAGAGCCCTGTTTTATGAAGTGTATTTGCAACAAGGCAGCTTTAACTTGCCATCAAAGACAGAATCCAAATCTCTGGAGGGAACTCCCATGTATATTCACGACAGCTACCCAAACTCACTTGCAGAATTCAGAAGTCTCCTACTGAGAAATGTGCCAGCAGATGCTTCCTGACATTTAATGCTAAACACCCTATAATGAGGCTATAAACAGCCTTTCACTCCAAAACATATGAAAGAATAGCACAAGACCCCAGGGAGGGACAGCTCTGTAGAAATGAGGTTGTTGTTCCTGATTATGATTCAGACAGCCCTCCCTGGCGTTGTTGGTTCTGGTTTGATTTGTTCTAAGGCACATCAGACGTTTGTTGCACAAACAGACTCCCTGATGCTTGCACCATGATGGAAAATAAAAAATAAGAGGTGTAAGTAAAGAAGGGGCATCACAATCTGAGTCTAAAAGCAGCACATGGCCATGTAATCATTACAGCCCACTGCCAGCATGAGAGCTCCTGACCAAAGTTTCCATTTTAACTTTTGCAATAGTGTAGTTATCACCTTCCAGGGAATTTCGGGACGATTCATGCGCCTACTTCCCTTCGGCTGCTGTGAAAAGTCTCAGTTTCCCAGCAGTTTGTTAGAATACCAGTGACATAACCTTCAAAGTGGCAATTTCTGAGGCTTCTGGAAAAATGGAGAAGTTTTAATTGCGGCTACATACCCAAAGAGAAACCTTTCAGCTCTCTGAACTATCTTATTAGCAGTTAAATGTAGAGAGCATTACAAGAAAAGAACATTAAAAGGCAGGAGACATCTTTATAAAAGAACCATAACAGAATAAAATCTGGTCCCAAAGAAGGTGAAACTTGTCCTCAGGTAGGCGTGAATGGTGTGTTCAAAGCTCACATTGTTAGAAGTGTGTCAAGGCTTGTGCAAGCTTTCTGCTCAGGTTCCGCTCCGTTTTTCTGTGATTGAAGTTAACATCATTAGCAATCCATAGTTATCATTACTGTTACAGGACTTTGACCTTACCACAGGATCATAGATTAGAATTTGACCCCACGCACCTAACTGTGCAAACAAGAAAAAGATCACAAAATGTGTATTAAACTTGTAGTCGTCTAACACAAAAACTCCTACAACGGAAAACATTCAAAACGTTATTGCAAGTGATCACCAGCCAGCACCATCCATCCTGAATCAGTCAGCGACCTCTGAAACGTTACAAAATACTTTTATTGAACATATCATATATACAATTACAACAGGGTTCCTTAAGAGAAACATAGTGCATAAAGGAGTTCAAATCCCCCACAAAAGCAGACTCAGGCACACCAATACCCATTCTAGCAGAGGAGAAATTTTGGCGAAGGACTTCCAGAAACTTGATGGTTGACGTGTTTATAATAAAGGATTAACAGTAAAATACTTCCTCAGCACAACAGGCAAAGGAGAGTACATGAGACCTAGTTGTGGAACTAGAATATTAAGGGCCATTTTCTGGCTGAGCTTAAGTCAGAAATGAAGCTCAGTACTATGTGCTAGTCAAGGAGTGGACTGAGTTTGAATTTTCCAGGCCAAGTGTATGTCTCCAGCCTGCAGCCAGGCAGGCAGCACCGAGGGCCGTTAGCAAAACCGATCTGCAGCGTGCAGCGGATGAGAGTACACCCCACCGCTCAGATTCCCATCTGGTGGTCACCTCAGCGGCTTTGGATGATTCAGTTTCCATCCTCAAGCTGCTCCCCTGAAGAACCCCTCGTGGCGCATCCCCTTCTTACAGCACAGCTCTCACCGAGAGTCAATTTACAAGGGAGCCATTAATTAATTGTCTCATGCCTTAGCAAGGAAACAGCAGAAAGGGCACTCAGGTCACAGATGGCTTTTCTTGCCTGCTGAAATCCACTCTTTTTGCCCCAGGAATGGTGGCATGTTACCCAGATTTTGGCTCTTCATTATTTGATGTGTTCCAAGAGGTGCCAGAAGCTGCCAAGACTCTGAAATAAGTTTAGGGAGGAAAAAATAGGCAGGAATTATATCTTTCTAGGACTTTTCACACATTTCTGTGTACTTTTGAGTATGTGAATAGTTTCCCCTCTACTCTAGGGACAGTATGATTTAAGGCAACATCACAGACATACCTAAAAACTTCTATTTTCCCCAGCAATAATATTTAGGCTTTTGAAAAGAGGCATCTGACAAATAAGAACAACAAAAAAAATAATTTCAACAATGACATCCCCAAGTGCAGTTTAAATTCACAGGAGAACAAGTTATACAAGTATGTTATCTTGTTAGCATCATCTCCCCCTTTCCCTACATGTTTTTGGAGTGCCTGAGTATGTTCCTTGCACACCGGGGACATCAGATGTTGAGAGCTGCAAATTCAAAACTGCTGTGAAGATGCCTGCAATATCCCCCAGCTACCGAAATAAACTTCTGATTTAGCTTTGCAAAATTATCAAACTTCCTGCTCTTTCCCATGTCCTCTCAAGAAAAGATAAAGGCTCAGTATAATAGGTGCCCTACTTACCTAAGGCTTTGATCTCTCACAAGTGTCTGCTCACAGAAGTTGGAAATGATTTCTGAAGGAGCCCCAGTGTACATAAATTTACAACTCAGCAAGCTGCTGTGCTTTCCAAGAGGGCTGGCTTCCGCACCGCATCTGCGAGACTTCAAAGGAGGGAGGAAAGTTATTTTCTATATACCGCTCCAGTTTCCCTCTCTGCTGCCTCTGGACGCTGTCAGCCCTAGAAGATGTGATGTTTCTCAGGACAGACTCTACGGTGAACTTCTGTGAACCCCATCCAAGGAGAAATACGCTTGTGAGAGGCTTTGGTTCTCCTTGCAGGAGTTGGAGTATGAAATACAACCTATCAGATGTACTGGCCTTTGCTTTGGGCACATACACACACAAATATGCACTTTGCTTAGAAACAGCTACCTGAAGCAGCAGGCAAGCCCATGACTAAGCCAGCACTGCCCTGCAACCCCATGGACAGGGTACTTAGACCTTGGCAAAGCATGGACAGTGTTTTGACGGCTTGGACTCCCCCTCACTAATTAACTACGATGACCAGTTCACAAAAATTATGTCTTAACTGGTCACCTGGGAGGCTTTCCAAGTCTCCAGGCATAAACCATGGCTGTGTACCAGTTCCTACACTACTGGGTCTTGCCCTTGCATGTAATCTGTTACTGCCAGGTGTCAAGCCCTGCTTTCTACTGGGAGCAAACTTAAGTAAATAGTGTTTCTCCGTGGGGATGCTCCAGATGGCCGCACGGCACGCTTGGACCAAGTCATTGATCTGGGCAACAGGCAAAGATGGGGTCTTCCACACACACCACCATGCGCAGCAGGGGACAGCTGGGACTCTGCGTGCTGACAGAGCTGCCCTTGCAGTTATGCCTTCAGTTTGGGTGGTTGATTTAATGCTGAGCGGTCCACACAGGGATAGATGCTGTGATTGCACAGTCCATGCCACCGTTGCATGCATTCAGGAAGAGGCAGAAAAGTCAGCTTGCTTGATAGCATGAAAATTAGCCAAAGTTTGAGTTGTTCTTCAACCCTAATGCTATTTTAACAATGATCTTAAATATGTACTGAGACTCTACCATCCCATCGAAAATATGTTTCCCAGACAACCCTGATTTCTCATGATTTTTGTTACGCCTCATGAGCCTTTGTTCCAAGTTCTCTATTAATGGACTCATTGTGCTGTATCGGAACGATATCCCTGCCAGACTTAGCTCCAAAGAAAAACAATACGATTAACCTGGCAGGGAGAACCTCGTGGTTGGTTGGAGTGGCGCTGGGCCAGCAGAACCACAACACTTGCAGGATCTCACCCCTGTACTTCTGCAGAGCACCAGATTGTGCAGCATCACCCTCCCCTTGGGTAGGATCCTAACAAGGGGAGTGGTGAAGGACGTGTTACTCCTGGCTGAAGCCCCTCGTGCAGACCAGGACTCAGGCACGCTGGTGTAGTGGGTACGTGGGAAATCTGCTTGTGCTGCCATGCTGTAGAGACAGAGAGGTTTGATTTCACACAATTTGACAAGAAAATTATTTTCTCCTCACCAAAGACCCCATGTCAGTATTTTACAGTGTTTATATTTCTGCAAAAGGTCCATTACATAGTTGCAAACCACCCGCTCCATGTAAATGACAAACATGAGGGGGCTACAGAGCCGTAAGGGCCTCCAAAGACCTGTGCAGCCTGGCTAAGAAGTCTAACCAAAAGCAAGACAAGTCCTCCAGCATTGTTTCTGCTACAAAGACAAACTGTGTTCTTTTCTTGATTGTGCTAGAACTAGATATTGTAATTTCTTCACTATTTGCAATTTTAGTCACAGGGAAGGAAATCCCTAAAGATTCAGAGGGCTTGTTTTTAATAGGAAAAAAACCAAACAAACCCAAAACCAAAATAACCCACCTATTTCTGCCTAGGATTCTTATCTGACAGAACTATAGTCAGATTAGATGCTTTGAGGAACTGGCTAGGTGTAGAAGAGAAGGTGGTAAGAACCCAAACCACTAATTGACAAAAATATCTCAGTCCTCAGAGGACTGACCTGCAGTTTACCACAAGCGGTTAACAGGAGTAATTGAGAGGCCTCCAGCAGGCAAGGCCCTTTCATTGAAAAAGCTTCCCTTGGGACAGAGATGGCAAGGAGCTTGGAAAGTTATTTGAAACTGTGAAGAAGAGCTGGATGGAAATCCTCTGCAGCACAAGTCAACATGACCTGAACAAATACTCCCGCTTGATCCCAAATCCATTAACCAGTATGACCTTGAGCATTTGAGTAAGAGGTACCAACCAGACATGTAAGAAAAGGGAACCTCCGTGCTACCCATAACCCGTGGGAGAGGAACTAGATCAATCTCTGGTGCTTCGTGGGAGAGGTGGGAGAAGGAAATAGATATATTTAGCTTTAGCTTATTTCTAACCAGCTGTTCAGTGGGATGGAGAGGGGGCAACACTGCTTGATCTTTCCACAAGACTTCTGAAATACTGAAGCATGTGACCTGGTAGCGATTTGTTATCTGGCATTTCTTTGTTCTGGACCTAACTCCAAGCTGATTGGGTCCATTTGGGTTCATTTAGCAACTAATGATTTTCTGGTAAGCCTGCGGCTGGACAAGCCCAGCCAAACCTCTCACTTCTCTTGCTCTGAACACCTGGCCTCCTGTCACGAGTGTGTTACAGTAAGAACTGCGGCGGGAAGCCTCAATCCAAACAAACGAGTATTAGGAAACTAAACACTTCCAAACCATTAACCGACAAAGCAAAATACCAACAGCTGATCTCCATTTCTTAGTGTTTTAGCAGCAAGATGAAGAGTGTCGTTCTGGGCGAGGGGACAGACACATCCAAAGCACTGAACTCAATGCAGAGTTAACTGGGTGATGCACTATGGCCTGGCCAGTGCAGTAGCTGAGGTAAATGATCTACCGGTCCTTCCCTGGCTCTAATTCTATGGATGTTACACATACTGCGGTCATCACTGCTTTGGTGGAATATAGGAAAAGGCTGAAATAGTCTGTAGTGAATTGGGCAGATGGTGAGGTGGTAAACTACGAGAGAACTGGTGGGCTCCTCTGTCACAGAAGTTGATGGCTTTTAATTGCTTGAGAGGATTGCTTTTAAATCTCATGTTAGCAATGCTTTATGCCAAGTCACGCTTCTCCATCCGCATCTTAAAACCACGTTGCATGACTCAGATGGAACCCACAGCATGGACAAAATTGGCTACACTTGGTTTACTGATGCTCATTATACTGTACGAACAGCACTCTGCAGAGCAGATGTGAGCTATTACCAAGGGTGAGCTATTACTGGTTTGGGGATGGCACCAGACAGACACTGGAGACTGAACAGTAGCAATGTTGAGGAGCAAAATATGTTTCTTTATTTCCCATTTCATCATCCCGCACTGTGCAAAGAAAATTACAAGTGGGATATTCTCAAGCCACATTCCTTTCCTGTCACCATCCTCTACTTCCCTTCGGTTCAAACCTCACACACATTAGCTAACAATTGTCAAATTTCAGCAAAATGTCCAATTGCTATGGTTACTCCAGGTAGCACAGGTGAATCCTGCAGATTTTCTCAATGCTGGAAAAAACATACTGAACATAGACAGAAGCACAACTGACCTCTCTGCATAAAAAATGTTAACTTATTAAATACAAGAGAAAGCCAGTAAAGACTTGTCAAGGACAGAGAACAAAAAGACTTCCCATGCAAACTATATCAGCCTCAAATTTGTTTGCTGTTACTTTTAGTGGAGATAGGCATTTGCTGGCACCACTACATCTATGAAGTTTAAGGGTAGTATATTGCTTACGGATACGTCTTTTCATTGTGAAAGTGTCCAAACCAGACTGAGAGGGAGGGGTTGATCAGTGAGTGCCATCATGCAGCTCCTGGGAAGCGTGGCTTGTACCCACAGGCATACAAGCATGGGAATCCTTGCTTCTGCTGGCACAGAAACATGGAAACCGGGTTTAACGTGAGCTTGTGAGTCGTCCAGTGGAAGAGGTTTGGCTGGTCACCCTGGTGTTTCTCCTTTTCATGAGTGCTCCCAAAGGAAAAAAAAAAAAGGAAGAAAAATCGCTGCCCCACTGCCCTACGAATCTGTGAAGCAAAACTTCCTCTGGCAGAGTTTTGCTTTCGTTTCCTTCATAACGTGTCATTTGCAGAGAATGGATTTGATAGAATGCAGCACTGGCCAGGTGACCGAAGCCCTCGCACCTCCTTCATTCAGGGAGCCATGGCAGGAGTTTAGTTAATCTGGACTCCAGCTGAATGACCCAGAACTCTCCAGCTGGTTTTTCTACTTCCAATGTCTAGACTGGACTACAAGCTCCCCCTGCAGAAAAATGTGCAGGGACTGCTCATGCAGTGTTAACAGGTTAAAAGAAAGGGTGGTTTGAAGACATCAGCTGTAATACAATAGCTTCACATCCAGCACTGACCACGGTCTCCTGTTTCACTACTTCCAACAGGGAGAAAAGGGGCAAGGAAGAAAATGCCCCAAAGGCTTTACATGTGCAGCATGTGTGGGTTGAGGGTATCTGTGAGAAGGTGGGTGGTTTTGTTGAAAAATGTTTCAAAACTGAACAAGAAACTTCTCTGGAACAGAAGAGGGTATTTGTGTCTTGAAACACGTGCACGCACGCACACACACATACACACACACGGGAACAAGCTATTGCTGCTGCCAAGCTTTGAGAGAAAATCCTGGTCACTGTTGTGTGGGTTTATTGCACCCGTGATGGTCATCCTCAGAAACTTCCTCCTTTGATGAAACAGATGACCTGACCTGGGCTTGATTCCAGGCGCACAAAAATAATTCCAAATAAGGATCTGTAGCCTGACAAGCTGCTGTACTCGAGAGAAGGATAAATTGACCATGTTTAGCAGGAACTTAAATTAAAGGAGGCTTTTTGACTTCATCACCTCTCTGCACCCTAGCTGTGATTAGGAAGGAGGTAAATCACAGTAAACTATATTTTCTGCTTCTGAAGGTGCTGTCAGACAAGGATTATATTCCTCAGTTTGCCAAACACCAGTAGATAAAAAGAGAGAGTCTTGGGAAAGAGCATGGGGAGGTGGGGGGAAGGCAAAAGAGCACTGTGAGTGCTTCTTTGTTTGCAGAATTTATATAACTCAAATGTCTCTCCCCAAAGGTTGGTTCACAGGATTGATATTCTCAAAGTATCTGAATTATAGCCAATAATGGAAGTTCTTTTGGCTGACAGTTGTCATTACAGGAAACTAGCATCTCAGCAATTGGTGAATAGCTGATGTTAATAATGGGACTACCAGATGTGACAACTGACAGGTTTTGTCACCACATAGTCACAAAGACGATAAAAGAAGGTGTTATTCTGGGTTTGGTTCCAATAAGCAGTGAAAATACTAAAAAGAACAACTCATAAAAGCACTATTATCCAGTGAATAGCTATTTGTGGTTTAAATGCAAGGGTAAGTAAAGAATCTTTTAATTTCTGAAACAACAACAAATGCTCCTCCCCCACCCCCCCATATGTATTGAAAATCAAGCAAAGATAAATAAGAACTGGTTAAAGTTCATCTGAATTACTCTTGCCAAGGGAACAGAGGAAATATAAAGGTTCTTTGAGAGCACGGAGTGCTGCTTACTTTGTCATGGCAGAACTTGAATCTAGTGCTTTGGTCTCCAAGTGAAAGAAGAAGTGGAAGAAGTCTTTGACACAGCTCGTGATGAGCACTGCTAGCCTGCCATCCTGAGTGCTGGAGGGTGAGATCAGTAACTCCGATAAAAGGTTTAGTCGTGAAGTATTGTGAATCTTATCTGATATTCCTTGACCTTTCAATATGTTTATGTTATTTATCATACAGTATTACATTGTACTGAAATAACTAATGCTACATTTCCAGACTTCTTGTCATCTGTAGGCTGCCAGAAACTATTGCTCTTCTTTCCCAACACGTAACTGCTCTAAATTTCAGTGTATTTTCCAATGCACAGAAGGTGCTGAGAAATAACTCAAGCATCTCACGATCTTGCTTTTGCTCAGTGTTAAGCAGGATTTTGGGTATGGAGGTTCCCAGGTCAGACTGACAGAAGTCACTGGGGTTTGGGATTAGAGAGACACAGTTCACCTGCCTGGTCTTGTGGCTGTATTTGACCTGGTCACCTTTAGGAGTGAGGAATTTGCTAAGGTGGTTACAGAGGTGCAATGCTGGCTTGCTTTCTCCTTGTTCCTCATCATGGTTTCTTGAGATTTTGAGGTTGCTGATACGATGCTGGAGGATTTCCTTGGCGTTCTGGTCTGAGAGGGAGCAGAGCAGATGTTCCTGGGGACTCTTGTAAGTCTAAAGCCTGTTTCATGGTCATGGGTGACTGAGGTACTGTGCTGGTTTTGGCTGGGATAGAGTTAATTTTCTCCATAGTAGCTAGTACAGGGCTGTGTTTTGGACTTGTGCTGAAAAAAGTGTTGATAACACAGGGATGTTTTCGTTACTGCTGAGCAGTGCTTATACAGAGCCAAGGGCTTTTCTGCTTCTCACACCACCCCACCAGCTGGGGGTACACAAGGAGTTGGGAGGGGACACAGCCAGGACAGCTGACCCCAACTGACCAACGGGATATTCCATACCATACAGCATCATGTTCAGCACATAAAGTTGGGGGAAGAAGAAGGAAGGGGGGGACTTTCAGAGTGATGGTGTTTGTTCTCCCAAGTCACTGTTACGTGTGATGGAGCCCGGCTTTCCTGGAGATGGCTGAACACCTGCCTGCCCATGGGAGGTGGTGAATGAATTCCTTGTCTTGCTTTCCTTATGTGCATGGCTTTTGCTTTACCTGTTAAACTGTCTTTACCTCAACCCATGAGTTTTCTCACACTTTTACCCTTCCAGTGCTCTCCCCTATCCCACTGCAGGGTAGTGAGCAAGTGGCTGTGTGGTCCTCAGCTGCTGACTAGGGCTAAACTGCTACAGAGACAGGCTTAAAAGGGACCCTGGAGTCCCTTCTGTCATATGCTCTTTTTCAGGAAGGAGGTGGTCAAGGACAGACAGATGAAAAAAATCCCACAGAAGAACAACTTGGCCTCAGAGGAACCTCCCATAGAGAAAGAAACAGCCTAAAAGAGAAAATGAGGAAACAGAAAGTACTGTGGTACAGTCACTAAAAGTTCAGAGGGCTCAAACCCCTCTGATCCCCAGGGAAGGATCACTCCCACACTACACTTCTGGTAACAATGAAATCTGGAACTAGAAGTTTGGCAGCAAGGGTCTGTTCATGCATCAAGGTGGAGGCTATGTGACTGGAGAATAATGTGCAAAATATATCACATATCCAAGTGACTTCCAACTTGTTAGCCTGACCTGAACAGCATGCAAGGTTTTAGAAGAAGCCTTGAAGGAAAGAATAATAAAAGGAAGGATGTAAAGTGAGATGAAAGGCAACATGGGTTTGGCAAAACTAGGATGTGCAGGACCAGCTTGACACTGGCTCTGCTAAACGACTTTCCACCCGTCAAAGGTGTGCATTTCTGTAAGCTGGCTCCATTGCTTCTGCGATGACTTGAGAGCAGTGGCCGCTTGCAGAACTACATGCATGATGGCAAGAGGCATTCAGTGTTGTACAGGAACCAAGTGAACCTTACCACAGGCCGGAGCTGAGCAAATCTAATTCTAGGGACAAATCTGGCCGCTCGGATCTAGGTGGCCTCAAAAAAGCATTGCATACAATGTCAGATGGGAACTCTTGGTGAAAGTCTTTGGAGGAGACTGAGGTTAGTGAAAGGACTATGAAGTGACATAACAGAAATGAGAAGCCCACGAAGGCAGGGACTGATAATGATAAGTTATTCATAAAGCTAGAGAAAAGTGATACTAGCAGGACTGCACGTTAGAGCAGATGCAAAGAAACTACGCACAGATGGCTGGAAGCAGAGAGCACTTCTTATGAGCAGAAACAGATCTTGTCCAGTTTAGCAGAACAAAGTTTCGTGGAGATGGCAGTGTTACCCAAGCACCAGGAGCTACTAAGGAGACTCCATCATGATAAACAACACTGTGGTGTTGTGGAATAAGTATTTCTAGATTGACTATAAGTCTCAGGCAGCAACATAGAGGATAGTTTTAAGTGCCAGAGAACTGAGGTCCTGAAAAAATCCTCCAATGTCCACATTCCTGGCTTAAGAGAGGAGTTCGGGGGATTATTCTGTAGCCCCAGGGAGGGCTCAGACCCACAGTGTATGTTCCACCAAGCACTAGGGCATATCACCTGCCTCATTGGCCATATTGCATGTGTTCACGGGCCTATGTCTAGTGTTTTCTCTAGAAGGGAGGAAATGAGAATGTAAGAGCAGAAAACGAGGAAGATGATGTGTCTGGCGGAAATCTCATGAGCAGTTTGACCTCTTCCGCTGCCCCTACACTGCCTCCTCCCTCCCCGCTGCTGCCCAGAAACAGGGAAACTGAATCCCACTTCTCAGCCTGTCCTAGTCCCTCCCCAAACCCTCCCATTCTCCTAACTCGCCTTTGTGTCTCATCGACTTGCTAATCTCTTCCAGGAAAGACCGATAAACTGCCCTTCCCACCTCTGCCCTTGTGCCTGCTCTCTCCCATCACACACCCAGAAACACAATGTCCTTTCCCATAAGGTCCTTTTATCCTCCTCACAGGCTTAGAAGCACACATCACCCATTCGAGTCCTGCTATCTCACTCCCCCAAGTAATTTTTCTGACTGTGTCACAGCCCCAAGTTGGCCACAGCTGTAGAAGGGAATTTCCCAAAGCTCAAAAAGTATGTTAAGTCCAAAATCCAGGCTTGCTTGCTTTCTCTCTATTCTTAGAAAATTATCTCATCTTTTCAAATAAGGGCTAGAAATAAAAGGATTGCTAACAGCTCTCTACCATCCACCAAATCTCAGCAGGATGACTTCTTTCTCTCTCAGGTTTGCTCTGAGTAACTCTGACTTCCCAAGTTGCAGCAAGCTCTTGAACTTCCCTGTTTGGGTTCCTAAAAAAGGTCTCCCTGTCACCTGGGAGGTCTGGCTCTGTGTCTGCTCCCTGCTTCTCCCAGCAGCCTCCCAGTATCTTCTGCTGGCAGCCTGGAAGCTTTTTTTGAACTACTGACTATTGTTCTTAAGATTAGGAGCAAACTGCTACCTTCAAGAGGCTTCCTCCTGGAAGCTGGTCCACATTTGGAATGCTGGGTGATGTTCTGGTCCTCAAGCTCCTGGACTTCACAGCTCAGAAATGATCCATATAAATGGAAAAGGTTCAAAAAATGACAAAGATTATCTAAGGTTTGGGGTAACTGAATAAACCGGGACACCACAGCCTCAGAAGCAATGACTGGGGTAGAATATGACAGAGGTCTACAATATCTCCACTGCCCAGGAAAGGGTGGATAGGACCAGCACTTTAGCATCTTTCTGAACAAAATAATGGAGGGCATAAAATTAGTTGGAACCAGGTTCAAAACAAAAGACAACAGTTATTCACGCAACAACTTGTAAACCCACAGAACTCCTTTTCAGAGGCTCAAGGGGGGATTGGAGGATAGCTAAGTACTTACTGAAGAGGTATCATGGAGTCAGGAACATCCCCATAGCTAATAATTGCCAGCATCATTCGTTTACCTTGTTCTAAGTCTTCTCTGGACTCTGCAGCCACTCTGGAAGCAGAATTTGCATGAGATGGACTCTTGGTCTGAAACACTCTGCCATTCCCACAGGCCCAGCAGAAAGTCCCCAGGGAAGAACAGTCAGACCATGGGCAAAGTTCACCCGCCTGCCTCCAGCATCCTGCTCATCTCTCGCCTTTCTCCTGCCCCGCCTGCGGTTAGTGCCGCTCCGCAGGTGACTCCTGGG
>VXBL01005236.1:157790-222868 GCA_013400195.1 Aramus guarauna
AAAAAAAAAAAAAAAAAAAAAAGGTAGCATTTTGGGGGCCAGAATTAAGGTTTCTGTTGAAAAGGAAAATAGACTGCAGATAAGACAAACAAAGCCCATGAGCTGTGGATGGTTCCAGAACCCAGAATTATTAGCTCTTTAACTCTCCTTCTCTCTCAGGTCACTGCAGGGAACAGACTGAAGCACAGGAAATAGCTCTGAAAATCAGTTTTTACATTGCAGTGTAGACTTAGCCAGGAGAAGAGAGGCCTCAAGAGCTGTTTATATAAATCTTTAGAGGAAATTAAAGCAGTTAAATATGCTGTATTCAAGCAGAGGAGACGAAGGAGGAAGAGGAAGCCTGGGATGAATCACTGTTTTGGTTATTTTCAGAGCAGCTCTTCAGGGACCAGTGTGGTCTTCAGGATGGGGGAGAGGAGCCTCCGAACTCTTACTGGCTCTGGGTTTACACTGAGCAATTTCGCAACACAGCCCTGTCATGCTGCCCCGCTCTCTGCAGCACAGGCTAAACTGTGGTGCCTGATGAGAGCCATCATCTGATTTTTGTTTGCTTTGTATGTTGTTTCCAATAAATAACAGAACTGTACATTGCCATGTCACTGGCTGGACAAGCTCATGTGCTGTTTCTCTACGTGTTCCTGATGTGAAACAGAGGAAACAATTCTGGATTCACATTCTATGAGCTAACACGGAAATATGACGACTGCCAGCTGGAAACCTTCCTTGATACAGTCACAGAGCCTGAGCCCTAGCATGTGCTTTGCCATACCTTTCACCGTGACCTTGTGTTCACCAGTTCCTGGGTGGGTATACAGGTCGATCTGTATGGACACTTCACCCACAGGATCATCCACACCAGACCCTGTTGGAAGAAAGTTGATACCCCACCATGCACACATGGATTATTTGTTGTTTATTAGCACCCAACTTTGGTTTATGGTCTCAGCAAGACAATATAGCATTTTCACAGAACACCTTCTATAGCTGACTTTCCAGTAAACACCAATAATATATCGTTGATGCAAAATAACATCAGGCTGGCATGCCCAACACGCATAAACACTAATGTTTTTTGCACTCCACCACAATGATCGCATCCTGTTGAGAATACTAGTAAGAATTTTAAAAAGCATTTAATAGACCTAAAGCTCGACAATGGACGTTCACAGAAAGCAAGGATTTTTCAGACATCCCTGTCAAGCTATTGTGTGCACATGCAGGCATTCCAGTGGTGGGCATCGGCACTCCTGTCCACTCAGGGAAGAAGGGAGGACAAAAAACTCCAACAAAACAAAACAACCACACCAGAGATGAAGTTTAGGGAAAAAAGGGAAAAGATGTTAGTGATTTGCACTGAGCTGTAGTGCAGTCTCACCCTCCATGAAGTTTTTTCCAAGCTGTACATCAGATAAAAGCTGTCATCCTGACTGCCTATCTGCTTCCCTTCGGAGGATAATGAGAATCCCTTCACTGTTGTATACAAAAAATGATGAGAAAGAAGCACTCACAACTTGCATACTTATTTCCCTTCATCAAATAGCCAGGGAGAAAACAAGATGTAGCTTCACAGAGGAAAAGGCAACATGTTGTAACAGAGGGAGAAGATTTCATGAACCTTACAATTCCTGTATTATGATGTTTTCAAATTTTTAACTTTTAATCTTAGTTATCATGCAATACGTGGAAAAGACATTTTTCTGGGTAGGAAAGTCAAGATGTCATGTAAATTACAGAAAAAGATTGCTTTGCAAAATGAAGTCTTTGATAAGATAGTGAGATTGATTTTACTTTCCCTTTGATAACTGCCTGATCTCAGGTTGACAATTAGCAATGCTCTTGTAAATGGGATATCTACAGGGTAATTGAGTACCCATAAACAGCGGTGTTATTTTGTCAATTTTGAGGCTCAGACACATTACAAAATGAAAGAATTGGTGTGTTTGAAATTCAAGACAAGGAGCTTGAAGGACATCATTAAACAAACATTTTGATTAGATAGATCTAACATGTCAACTTTCACAAGAACAGTCCACAGGCAGCAAAAACACTCATTTAAAAACCAAGAAGTTGAGAGCTAATCTGTGCAATTCTCTGAAGAGAATTACATGGCACAGCAGAACTGGAGGCAGTGAAAGTCACATTAATATACAAATTTCTGAGCAAACATAACAGAACCTCAATTATCTTAGGGTAGATTCTCATTCTTGGCCTGAGCACAATAAACAGCCTCTATGCTGTAACATTTGTACATGATCTCAAATGTACTGTTTTGTCCTGGCTTAGAAGGGCAGTGTTCCTTCTTTCTTGTATATAAGCACAGAGCTTTAAAATTGCTAGGCTTAATTATTGACCTGTCCCATCTGTTGGTGTGGGTCTGTCACATACACCATCAGCATTTTCCATGGGGACAAGATCACCAACAGTATATACCAACTTTATCAGGCGACATCTGCACAAACATCAGATACCAAACACTCAGGCCTTCATTCCACTAATCTTTAATATAATTAATAGGTTATAAAGGAGAGAGTGATGCTTCACAGGAATGATAGTGCAATCATCCCATTACCTTTGAGGGAGAAAAAATTTAGATTTTTTTTATTTTATCTTCATTCTTGTCTTTTCATACAAAAATCTTGTTCTATTAACTGAAAAAATGTTCAGAGACAAAAAAATTTTGTAGATGGCCAACGAAAAATATTCTGATCACGTACAACTGTGTGCATACATATGCTTCCACATTTACTGTCCTGATATGACAGTCTCTGGTATTGCGATACTGGAAGGTGAAACTACAGAACTGAGCTCGTGCAACGTGTTACAGATGTATTCCACCTACGATAACAAAAAGATTTTGGACAGCAGAAAATAAATTGAGACATGAAACACAACAAGATTTAATTTTTTGGGGCTCTCCTGAGCACCCAAACTCTTGGCTACCCCCCCTTCAAGCCAGATATTTCAAGCTGGGCCATAACCTTGAGTGCGTTTCAGACATTACCATGTATTACAGTAGCCCATCTGAGCAGACCATATGCATGCAAGTCTAGGACTTGAAACAGCAACACACAGCCCATGGTGAAGGGTAGGGGAACAAGTCCGTAGCATCTCTCAAAAGACAGTCCATTTTTGAGACAGCTTTCACATCCCGTCAATAAATCTCAAGCTTGGGGACAGGCTCTCAGGCAGGGTACAGACTTCTACACCGCACAACCCGTGGCTCTGTCTGTGGGATGCAAGCATTCAGTGAAAGTTCACTTCTACAGGGAGCTAAAGGGAATGGATCTCTGGAAAAGGTTTCTGAGCATGGGCAAGATGACTTCAAAAGCAAGGCAGTTGGCTAATGTTGTTATGGTAACAACATTAGTCTTGAACATACCCTTATCAGGAAGAACGTCCTCATTAGCGGTAAACCTAATACCTTTCCCATCATGCACTGAGACATGAATTCAAAAGGCAAGAAGCAAGCAGGATAAAGAGAGAAGAGTGTGAATTACAATCCAATTAGCGGTGTCACTTAAACAAATACAAGACAAATATTCTAGCTCTTAATAGACAAAATATCCTCTTAGATCTTCCGCACCAACACAGGCTTTAGAGAGCAAGGTTGTCTGCAAGGAAGGGATTGTCTGGGTTAAAACAAGATGAGAATTTGTGCTGGTGTAACTAAACTGCAAGCCAGGATCCAACTTTGCAGGGCAAACATTGAACAGCATAGTGCTGCAGAAGCCTGCTCAGTAAGAAAATGAGGCAATAGATACCTCACAAACTGGAAGATGCAACCATTGAGCAGCGAAGTAAAGAGAGCAAAACAGTCAGCATTTAAGTAGTTCTGTATGCAGCCATTTCCTCCCATAGGTTTTTGGGAAGCTTGACTTATGCAAAGGGAAACGTCAGTCAGAAAGCTCTGGTAAAGCAGATGCCAGCTGTAAACTCTAGTGCTGTCCCTTCTGTCCTGCCAATGCATATGTAGATCTCCAAGCCAATCTACCAAGGAGTGTTACTGAGAAGTCTATGCAAGCAATATCCTTTCCTAGCCCCAATACCAGGAGCAAGCCATGCCTTTCTGAGAGATATTCCCTCAGTGATCCTACAGATACAGGTGGCATAGCTCCAGTCTTTTGTTTCCCAAACAGGGTCCAAAATTTTCAAGCCTACTAACACAGAAGATGCTGATTTGGACCAGCTCAGTGGCCCACCGTGCCCAGTACCTATCTCAAAGTGGCTCAGATGAGCCAAGGAGAAATGTCATCAGTCGGCTATAAGATATAATTGATGATCTTTTAATGAGTGCATCTTGTGTCCTAAAACTAGAACTTAATTCTTTAGAAGCTTCTAAAAAAACCAACCAAACAAAAAACATATATTATATATATATATATATATACACACTCTACATGCACATACATTTCTTTGGGAACTCTGTATAGTCCTGCTGCTCTCAGATTCTGTTCAATTCTCTTTGTGTATCTGCTAAACGTGCAGTGGAGTGCTCTCACTGGAGTTTTATAGTCAAACCATGCATTGCCTGGAGCTGCTTCCTCATATCTGTTTTGAATTTGCCACTTTGCAACTGCAATAGAGCATCTTCTTCCTCTAATTTTAAACACTCCTGACTAGCATTGAGTGTAGAACAGCAGTGCTGCACACTTCCTTACATAATAGGATCCACATAAAAAACTAGATTCAATTCATGATCTGGAGATATAATGGGAAACATTTGTCATAAACCAGCAAAGATTGAAAACACACTGTGCATACAAGTTCCTGGCTAAAAAGTGTTTGTATAACTTTAATGGCAACAGCCAATTCTGAGAGTCCCCTTGTAGCAGTCTTTGACCTGTCTGGCCACTGGATGTCATCGTTGCTCTGCTGGGACACTGTTACAGGACCGCTCTCTCAAATGCATGTACTGATTCTTTAGTTAACTTCAGTGTTTTAACGTATTAAACTTCAGCCTAAGCAAGAATGTATCATGCTGCTAAAGGCAGGGATGATTCAGTCCCCCAAAACTACACTAAACTTTTCACTTTATAACTTTAAAAAAGCCCCGTGTTCTGCTCAAGAATTCTCAGTGCTTTCTCCACTGGCTGGGGAATGCCAGTATCAAGCAGTCTCATTTCCACACGAGGGGAAAGTGTGTTGCCTGGGGAGTGCTTTCCCCTTGATTTCAGGGCTTGGTGTGGCAGTATGCTGACAGTTAGTACAGTCTGAGGGGTCACCAGCTCTCATAGGCTTGGAAGGATTAAAGGGGAAAGGACCCCAAGCAAAAAGGTGGCAGAAAGACACCCCCCATGGAGTTGTACAACTTTTGCTGCTGAGATGTAGCAGTCCAATGCCATGACTTGCATTAAAACAGCCTGAAAACTCCAAACATCAGCTTCAGTTTTCACCTAACTTCTAATAGCATCTGTACCCTCTTCCTGAGATTGGTCAGATTCACAGTCAGCCAGTGAAGGTTGGACTTCAATAATTAGACCAAATTATTCTGTACAAAAATCTAGAAATGTTTATGTGAAAGTAATGAAAGATGGAGACAATTAATTGTTTACCCCTTCAAAATCAATGAAATAGCATCACCATCGTGCCTTCCCAGAGAGCTACCGAATAACTCCAGTGACGCATCCCGGCAGCTTACTAATACGTTGTGGTGATCTGCAATCATCTAGCTCACACATACCCTGTACTGGCTGCAGACAAAAACACTGCTTTCATTGCTCTCCTCAGAGCCTTTTCCCTTTACAGGCCACCTGTAGCTCCGTGACTCATCACATTGCTGTCAGTCAGCCTTGGTCAGACCTACATGGGCTGCTGGCGGCTGGCCTGTGACAAAGGCACCAACTAGTTTCTGCTTGGTGTCTTGCTGAAATGGTCTCTCACACCACCGGGTAAGTCTCAGTACAATAGCTTCAAATTTCACTTAAGTCACCCACCCACATTAATTCATGAAACGTGACTGTTAAATGAGGATTGCAGCAACAAAGACCACAAACACCCCAGAACTTATGTTTCACATACTTCTGCTCTCTCAAAATGTAGTTGTTGAGTGGGAAATAACCCCCTTTCCCTCCTTCCCAGTTTAAAAAGCTCTGAACTGTCATGTTTCCAGAAGCGTCGCTGCCAAAAGCACTCTACAAACTGGCAGTACAATACAGAGCAATTATGAACAGAGCAGATAGCTCCATTCAACTTTGCCAGCAACACAAAAGAGTCTTACCCTGAGCTGTCTGAGTCTGGACAAAGGTTTTGATGAGAGTGTCTGTGGTCTGAGTGTAAAGAGAGAGAGCGTATCGAAGTGACTGCAGGTCTGGACTCTTCTCCAAGAAGGTTTTCTTCAGACCATTCCCACCAGCATGGAAATATTGCTAAGAGTAAAAAGAAACAGGAAAAATACCGAGGAAGAATCACAACCAGCAACCCACATTTATGTGCTATTGTGTGTGCAGATGGGAAAGAGCTGGAAAAATCCACAAAACAGCTTCTATACTGGAAATTCAGCTCTTAAGACTGATACCAACTGCTCATGGCCTTCCTCTTCCAAAGCACTTAAATATAAATACGCTGGCTCACCGCACATGCCAGTCACCTGAGCCTATTCAGGTTTACATACATATGGCATTATCGCTCACTTAGCACCTTTATCATTGTAACAGCAGCCAGAGACTCCTGCCATCTCCTGAACTGGGACAGGCACTATCTTCCCAAGTAGTATTTGGGGATGGAGCAAGGGAATGACAGAAATGGAATCACTTACTTTGATTGTATCCAGTGCCAGATCCAAAACAGCACACTGCTTTGGAGTGAGACTCTTAGTTTCTTCTCTCACCATATGATCCTGCAAACAACCATTATATTTGACATGAGTGTGCTATCAGAGACTAGAGGAAAAGGAGTCACCAGTATCACCTCTTTCTCCGGATTCATGCTGTGGCTATGTGGCCACAACATTAATTCAGCTGTTTAAGGAACGCTTAATGGAGTCTCTGAGTCATTTATTACAGCTTAACTTGAAAATAAACCTACTTTCTCTGTTTCTTGCAGGCACAGAAGAGAGAAATACGGCAAGGAACTGGACAGAGATAAGTGACAATTTAAAATCAGTTTGTCTCTCAGAAAACTCAAACAGGAGTCTGCTTGCTACACCTGTCATTCTAAAGCAACCACAACAAAACTCTTAAAATAGCACCTAAACCAAGGACTTCTGAGAACCAGGTATCGGGCAAAGTTATTCAATGTTGTTTGCACATTTTTTTTAATTCTTCCATCTATAAAGGTCACTAATTCATCACATCATTGGTGTAGACGAAGAAAAAACAAACAAGCAACATGTTCTAGAAAATACCTTTGCTAAAAGAAAAAGTTGTTCCCATTAAGACCCACCATAGCAAAGAGCCAGGAATCCCTTGGGATGGGATTCCCTTTCCTGCAGTGGGAACGTACTCCTGTTAGACTCCTGCCTGACTACAAGGACGTGTCATCCTTTGGTATTTCACTAAGGTCTTTCTCCCTGATGCTTAGTCTAGTTCTCAGGGAAAACAAAACCCAAATTCTAACTGAGCTGCTGGAGGGTCGGCCAGCTGGCTGCAGCCTGGGTGCTGAAGCATTCATGAAAAAGATGCAAGCAAATCAGGTAAAGGCTACTTTTCTCTACTTTATAGGTGACAGCCTCTGAGAAGAGACACTTTCCAGGGGACACGTGCACTGAATTGTCTTTCAGTAAAGCATGCCTAGTGTGTGGCATCATGTGTGCATTTCGTGCTGATAAGCCTGCTGGCTGTCTCACAGCCTGGTGGTTCTTCACATTGCTTGGTGTTGTTCCCATTCCTTTTCCACCATGATCTGTTTCCTGCCTGATGGAGAAGGGGCTCACTGTAGACTAGGCGGGGTGCTAGGCATTTGCCACATTTCTCACAGACATCCAGATAGTGGCTTTGCACAGGGCTGTGTTAAACTGTACAGAAGATGCCTCTCAAGGCAGTAATACCTCAGACAAGTTTGCACCGTGCTTTCGTGAGTACTAGAGACATGCCTCAACTTGCCTCTTTCCCCAGTGCAGGCTGCTCCTGGTCTGCAAAACTACATATTCTGTAAGCTGCAAACTATCTTCTGTTGCGACAAGCTATCTTCTGTTGCGACAAGCTGTCCTTAGGGGAGCAATAGCTCTCCTCCCTCTTCTTCATGAGTAATTCAATTGAAGATGATGCAGCTTCACACTTCAGTACACAGAGGGTAAAACATTCTTTCGCTGACAGTCAGATTAAGTGCACCATCAACCAGAGCCCAAGGACATGTTCATGAGAGGCCAATTTAGGCAGGGTAGCTGTCCCCAAGGCAGAGTGACTTTCATGTCTGTTGAAATTACTTTCTAGGTGTGCCTGCCAGATTCCCCATACTGCGACAGAAACCAGGTGGTTAACATTTTTCTCTTAAACACCTAAAGAGCTCATTTACCCTGCTCTGAGTGGTCACCCCGCTGGTGCCCATGCTGTCATTGCACAGCATTGTCACCACTTTCTAAGAGCATTTCCCAGCGCCATTTACTTCAATACATTATGTAAAAATAACCCAGTGACTGAACTGGTAATGCTTGCACCTACACACACAGGAGCCCACCACTGTCATTCCCTGCATACCTGCCCTCTGCAAATCCCACACTGTTCCTATAAAGAACTGCACAGAGTGCTACCCTGTGCTTCCCTATTACCAGCAAGGCGCAAGCCACAAATATTTATGTCAAATAACTATGCAACTTCAAGCAGAAGTAGCAAATAATAATAATAATAAAATCTTTTCCTGGTCTCTCATACTCATCCTTATATTCTCCACAGGTACTCTCAGAAGACCCTCTGTGGTCAGAGCTTGGCTGGTTACCCCGGGGGCAGTGCAAGGGAGAGGAGGCTGCTGCTCCCTGCTCCAGCTGCTGGCTATTGCCCAAACTGAGCAGAAAGAGTTTGATAATATATGGGAGGCAGATATATGGCACCAAGGTGCCAGTTTTATGGTTGGTTTTCTGAGCATTTTAAAATACACTGTGAAATTGATTTGTCATTAGGACGAGAGTCTGTGCTTGTCAGGTCTGTCAGTCTCTGTTTTCAGCTGCGTTATCTGATTCACTAGGGCTCTGTTCCCCCTGTTCTATTTAAGACAAATAAAGCTTAAAATCCATCCCATAATTTTCCCAGGCTTTTAGTGGAACTGCAAAATGCACAGGAGAGGGGTTGTGAAAAGCCACTTACTCATGCCTTCCCTGTTGGCTTATATGTGCCCACAAAAACAAAAGGACAAAAAGAAAAAATCCACGATGCTTACAGAGACCCAAACAATTTACACTCTTCTATCATCTGTACTTTTCTGGAAATTTTTGGATGCAGTGTTGGTTCACACTATCTGTCAAACTAAAGGTCTCCAGAATTCAGGTGGCAGAGTGCTTTCACACTCGTGTAGCACATGTAAAATCCCGTGTACCTGGGCTGCTGTAGTCCTATAAGTGGATATGCAAATGAAGGCTTGAACATACACCCAGGCTTGCCTGATTTACATGATTACATGCATTTCTAAAAATGCAATCCAGAGTTACCAAAGTTAAACTTTACAGTGACTGAACTGAAGACAGGCTGCTGCTGAGGGATGGACATATCTGACAAATGGTAACAGGCAAAGCTTCCAACTCACTCCTGGCAAAAGGCACCTTGTATATAATTAAGAAATTCCACTAATGAGAAAATATGGAGGAAGTAAAAGATAACAGTCAATGTCGCTGACTATGCCCGAGAATGCAAGCAAGCCACTGGAACTCACAATTGTCTATGCACACAGTTGTCTTTGTGGCCTGGGAGGAGAAACAGAGCAAATTCAGAGCTCTCCCTCTCTGATGCCAGGAGTACAGGTAGAGGGGAGGGATGCCTCCTCTTCCTCCAAATGCTGGGTTCTTGCTGTTGTTTTTGAAAGGGGAAGAGGATACTCACAGGAAAAGGGGGTCACATTTGGAGGCTACTCCAGCTCCCACTCTCCCAGGCTAGATACAAAGCTCCTCATTCCCAGTTTCTCCCGTAGATGTGACATGGAGCATTGTAAGCACAGGAAACAGTGGAGGTAGTGCAATCCTCAGGAGCCACCACATCACCAGGGAGGACAGCCTGGCTGTGGGAGTGCACAGGGCTGCCCCCAGCACAAGCATCAGCTATTCCTTTGGGGAACCACACTTGAAGGTTTATGTTATGTCACTGTTAACTGCTATGTAACAGCCTCAAAATGCAGCTGGAGAAAAGTGTGTGCATCTCATGACACACCTGCATGGCCAAATCACTTACTAGGATTGCTAATAAGCACTACCTTTAAATGAATTGTGTACTGCCCTGCCTCATAAACAAGTGTACATAAAATGTGGCTGCTGGGTAAGAGAAACAGATAGTTGTATAAAGACAGCTGTAATAAGTGTGCAAGAGAAAAATAAAACTATGGGAAAAGATGAATGCATTTTGAAATTGCACTAATGACTTAGGAGAATGCCCTTTGCTGTGGGAAGATTTCCCTGATCACGCTTCAAGACAGAGTTCATGTTCAACTCCATCTTCCTTGCAGCACAATTTGTGCACTGTGAGCCTTCAGACTTAGAGCTCCTCTTGCACAATACCTGTTTTGTAGCACAAGTCAAACCACGGCACAGTGCAATTTGAATGTTGTAAGGCGTCACTATTTTCATACCATTCCTGTCGTGACCAGTGAATTAATGCTCGATTGGCTTATGATGAGGTAGCGTGCACTTAGTAATGCTCATGTCATGCACTGTCACGTCATGCACTGTCAAAACACGTCAACATAGCCTTCATGCTAAATGCCAGCTTGCCTGTAAAGAGAGCCTACGCAGAAGGAATTTACAGACACAGGCTTTCTTCCATAAGCAACAGCTATTTTTGTAACAGTTCATATAATTCATCGATAGCTAGCACAATTATCTTTCCGACCGATACCTCATTAACAGGATCACAAAAGGGACTCCCTTTTATGGGGATACAGAGGAACTGGCCAGATATTGAGATCTCTATTTTTTTCATTTTAAAGTGATATACCAAACTGATCACCGTATCTACAGAAGAAACTACTTTGATGATTAAACCCCCAATAAAATTTAACAGTTAATTTAAACACAATAGTAATGTTAGCAGAATGCATTTAAAAGCACATTTAATGCATTTAAAAGCATTTCTCTACATTTGAATTTATCAACAAACCACTGGAAGCACAAGATATGCTATGCGCTACTTCCATGCTTACAGACACAGACGTTAACACAAGCCATGCAGAACAATACCTTCAACTTTGACAAGTGTCCAAGTTCCTTAGCAGCACTGAAAATCAGCTGTGTGCCCTATGATAGCAAGAAGTTAGAAAAGAAAGGAGGGAAAAAAGGATTATAAAAAAATCTCTGGTTTTTTTTCCGTTAAGCAAGTCAAGTCAGTTCACAGCTAGAACTTTATATAACCACCCCAAGGCCAGTCACAACAACTTGACTTTGTGCCAGTTTATTACCTAGTATAAAACCTGGCATTTACATGGATACCACATCAAGAGCTATTTTGGAGCACAATGTTCTGCTAACTAGTTCACACTTGCTTACAGCAGCCACCCATTAAAACAGGACGTGCCTTCAAATCAATTGCACAGGCTGGGGGTGAAGGCAGCACACTGGCTTTGTCTCAAAGTTCTCCTTTAGATTTGAAATCTAAATACACGTAAGACTGGCCAAAGCAAAAGATCACACAACTGATGACAATCTCTCTATAGAAGTAGAGCCCAGTCAGCAGGGTAGGGTGAGCATGCATCAGGTCAGAAACAAAACTCGTTCTCAGCAGTTTTTGGGTGAGAGGTCAGCAAACAAAGTCCAGTGTATACTACAGCATCACCTTGACATGTTAAAAGCTTGGCCAATGGCTCTTCTTCCCCCCACTGTGGCTTACTGATGCTGCAGGATCAATGAAGAAACAAAAAGGGAAGAGAAATCCCCATGATGGGAAGTCTTGCTTCAAGTCACTTACACTCTAGTATAATGGATTTTTACATACTTTATCTGCAATGGTTACAACAAAGATATTTTTCCTTTGCCCCACCACAGCATTTCTCCTTTTGCCTTAGGAGTTAAGTCCAAAATTTAATGAGACAGTCAAAAACAACCAAGACAATTCTCTAGTCTCTTTTCCTGCAGATGTTTTACGAGGTGTGTTGGAATTTATTTTCTTCCACTATGCTCCTTTTCATTCATCTAATCTTGCCTTTTTCTTTAAAAATTCACAACTGCCTATTAGTCCACTTGGAATAAAACTCCAGCCAACTGACATTCTGGCTCTGAATTGTTCATCTATCATATTATGAAACTTTGCCCTCCGCTTCAGCCCTCTTAGGCTAGTCAGATTTAGGCTTTAGGACCAAGCCAAGGTTATGGGTGACTCCTCTTCCCTAATTAAACCTCTCCCCTATTATCTCTCTCAGAAATGCCTTAGGTATGTCAGGAGAACTGCCTTCTCAAAGATGATCTTTGGGTCTCCTCAGTTGTAACTGGTCACTAGGGGCTAGTGTTAAAAGTATGTGTAACGTCACCACATTATCAGTTGAGAAGTGTCTGGGGGATGTCCCCGCTGAACGTCTGAAATAAGCTTCCAGGGACAGACACAGTGGTGGGTGGCACCTTCCAGTAGGGTCTTTTTGCTCAGGAAAATGCTTGGGAGAAGATGAAGCTCATCTTATTTGGAGACTGCTGGCTCCATGAGGACCACATTTCCCCAAAGGTCTCCCATAAATCCAGTTCTCCTTTCCACAGCCCTCCTTCCATCTCCTTTACTATCCTTTCTCATCTCAACAGTCTTTCACCCTCACACTTCAGCACAACTGCCATGACCACGTCCCACCCCAAAATCCCTCGAACTGTAATGAAGCAAGATGTAAACCCAGAATTATTATATTGCCCTTTGCCTCTGCCTATGCCACTCAGTTTGTTTTCTTTGCTGCCTTCTTCAGTATTTGTTTATTTGTTGCCTTTTAAGTCAGTACTCTGTGGGGCTGGAACTACCCCATACATGCATTTACAGAGGAGACTCTGGGAGCTGGATTCTACCATGAAGATCATTGCTGAAATAACTCTTTTTTTTCTAGGATTAAAGTTAACATCAGCCTCACTGATGGGTTCTCCTCAGCAAAAAAAGTGTCTTTATATCTGCTGCTAGAGGTAGCAGGTACCCTTTTACAGAAGGAAAACAGTCAAACCGATTGCAGCTGTAACACTGGAAAGACTGAGACCTGCTCTAGGGAGACTGGACACCCTCTGCCCATTACAACAGCACTCCAGAAGTGAATTTCGAGATGTGATACTTTTTCTTCAGTTTTACCAGATTTGGAAATTTCTTCAAGCTGAAAGACTTTGTGACCTGAAACCACAGACATCTTGATTTGCTCTGTCTGCAACCATCACCTAACCAGCCTTTTATGTTTTTTGAATACAAATCATATCTAATGAACATTATTGACTTCATAGCTAAACAGAAGCTCTTAGCAGTTGATTAAATTCACAACTGTGGGGGGGGAAGGGGGGGGAGAAAGCACAGCAAAGACAACGCATCCATAAAGGAAAGCTTCTGAAATGAGATTAGGAGTGTCACTTGCTGCCAGTATCTAATGTGGTGTGTTACAGTACAACTCTCTAAACTGAAAGAGTACAAAATTCTCTGTTTTTCCAGCAAGGGAGGTTGAACATGGCTGCACACCAGCAGCAACACAGAGATTTCTCTGTGTGCCACACCAAATAATCCACAAAAGGACACAGCTTCAGTGCTCTGGTACCCAACAGATGCACCTGCAATTCTGTATGACTGGTCATGAACATGTCTGTTGACCAAGCAGAAAAAAGAAAACAAAACCATTTTTATAACCTGAATTTTGAAACATTTAAGTGAGCAGTCTCAGAATAACACCATTAACTAGCCTAGGCACGTAGTCTCCCTGCCACAGGCTTCTAAGGAGGTCAGGTCAGTAACACTGAGCAATACCCAGCAACTTGATATGCTTCGAGGAACAAAGCTGCTCACATAACTACTCCTCAGTTCTTGCCCGCTAAGAAAATCCTCATCAATCAGTGCCAATCTCTGTCAGTGTGTCTGCAAGAAGTCATTTTACTGTTACATTGAGTTTGTCATCAATGCTGGTAACATCTAATGAAAATCTGGACAGCTCCTTCCTCCACCAAATGGCATTCTTGTAAACAAGATGCTACACCTCCTCAAAAAAGTTATTTATTCATGGAAAACATATCACAAAGCTCTATAGACAGCACTTTTCCCAGGTGCACTTGTAGGGAATGAAAACAAATAAACTTAATATCAGGTAGTTTTGAGAAAACCTGCCCACAATGGAATTGATCTCATCAAGGATGAGAGATGAGGAAAAAATTAAGTCCTTATTATGAATTGTTTCTGCCTAGCTGTGTGGCAAACATAGCTGGAAAGGGGACAGACCTTAGAGCAGGTTTTCCTGGTTCTTCCCATGAAATTAGTTTTACCTTCCTACACTTTTTGGAAACATGACACACATCTATAGTCCCTAACACAAAGATGCTAAATTCCTTGTTAATGGTCTTACTGCAGGTCTTTTTTTCCCTCAGCATTCAGAGAAGGATCATCAGCTGACTCAAGTCTAATTGCTAGAAGCCAACGGAACTGCACTGATTTATACCCCAAGAGGCTCAAACTCTCACAGCTTAACTGTCCTATTGCTCAGTTGACAAAGTTAGGAAACAAAAGCCTACTGCAAGTCTTTTGAATTCCAGTCCATTTTTTGGAAAATGTATTATTGCTCAGGCTTATTTTTCTGAGACATACCAGTGCAAGGAAGTTTTATGTGGCATTGTACATTCCTTTGCCAGATTTTTTTAATTCCTACATTCAATAACAATGAAATCTGATCATTTAAGTTCATTTTAAAAACTTTATCATCAGGCAATGTTTGCTACCACCCATCAAAAACTAGCCTATTTTTTAGTTGTTGTGGTGTACTAAACACTGAGAAAATAAGCTGAAAAGTGGGGATGAAAAAGGGAGAATAATTACCTGTTGGTACAGAGATCTGGGCACATGTGCAGTTCACAGACCATCATTTCACTCAAGGCTAAGAAAGCTTTTCTCCTCAACACAGAGGCAGCCTTGGACTTTTTCACTTCTAGCTAGCACAAGGGAGAGGATTCATTTAAACTAACACAAGTTAAGAAAGGCTTCAGAAAACCTCTTAAAGCCACAGGCTTCTCCACCACAGAATAGCTCTGGAGCAGTGCTGCTTGCAGATGAGCCTGAAGCCAGTTTGGAAGTTATATGTAAAATCTGTCTGCAGCTTAAAGAAAATTTTGTTCCTATCCTGGACCTTGTTCTCATTTAGTGAAGAGAAGTCTAACAAGTAGAAAAAAACATAGCAGCAGCAAGCACAAAGGGAGCCTCACATGAATGGCTGCAGCATAGCATGTGAAATAAAGGAGAGGCTCCAGAAGAATCATCTGTGTGTAAATTAAGCAAGGCTTCATTGACCCGACTAGTCACTGATGGCATGCTGTAGTTTTGTCCTAAGCAATGAGGGAGAAAGAAATTTATAACTAATCCATAATATGGCCAAGCGCTGTGCACTGAACCCCAAAATAAGGATTCCCAGAGAGCTGTGTTTGCATATCCATCCATCCAAGACAGAGATTGTTTAATTAAATGTTGATCTTTACTTAAAACTAGTGAGGTGTGAACTGCTCAGTGAGTTACTGGAGATCATGTTGCTACTAATCTCACAAGACATGAGCAGTCAGCACTCAGAGAGATAGAAGCCAGTCATCTAAGTCATTAAAGCAGCTCAGGTCGTCAGAGTGGGAGGCTGTAAAACTGCCCTGTCCCCACTGCATCCTTCACAGGCAGGAGCCGACTGCTTTCTCACCTGAGCCCCACCCTACATAAAATTTTCCTGAAGCAGCAGAGAATTGAAGAGCAGAGCTTAGATTTTCTTCCCTCTATACAGTCTGAGCTAATTTAAGTGGAATAGATCAGTCTGGAGAATAACAGGGATTAAAGCACTGTGCAGTGACAGGTCATGCAAGCAACAAGTGAGACACCTTGCAGCGTGTTGAGAACCTTCCACCCAAGTATGTTTTCCAAGACCACCATCCAAAACAGTTTTGCACCTCTCGCAAGTTTATAAAAAGGAGAGAAAATATTGCATACAAGAGACTCTTTTTACTATGCATAACAGCTACTTCTTAAGGGCTGCAGAGGAGTTTTAGGAGGGAAACCCTCATCCAGTGGTCCTTCAAATGTGCAGAGGTAGCACTAGGGCTTTCTATTGCTGAGGGCAGGGAGGACAATGAGTTACAGTGCCTGCAGCTATTTCTGAGTCTGATGTGCTTTAAGAGAAGGCAAAATTAGAGAAGAGGTGCATGGCAGAGAAGCAGAACAGCAAAGAGAAAGTACTGCTTCTGCTGATACTACCAACCCTGAGTTTTGCCTTGCCTTTCCTTGTTAGCCTTCACTACTATGATGAAAATCCGGTGGTGACAGAATAAATCACTATGTCCCAGGGGACAGTGGAAGCAGCTCTCTGCCCCTGCAGCCCATCTAGCCTCGCCACAGGTTCTGTGCTCAAGGACAGCAGACAAAGCCATTTTAAAATTCTATTGTTCACAGCTACCCTTCTGAAACAGCAACTCTTATCGAGTTTGGACTAGTTTAGCCTCCTCACTATGATACAACTGATTAGAGAGCTAAAAATTCAACTATTAACATTTTGCATTATCTCAGAAAACTGAAGATGAGCTTCATTACACAAAAAAGAGCTTCTCAATTTGAAACTGAAGTGATGGCAACAAGAAACTCTTTGTAAAAAAAGCTCAAAGTGGCTTACAGCAACATCCCACAGGTTGGAAGAATTGGCTGATCACAGTTATTGTCTTCTTCATGACACAAGCACCGAATCACTCTCCTACTCCACCTCTAAAATTCAAAACTAGCAAGTATAAAGCTCAAGCAGCTCCTCCCTGGTTCTCTCTGAGGCCCTTGATCTCACTGCTTCAATTCTGAAGGGGTCATGTTAATGCTGCTCTTATATGATGATTTTAGCACCTGTCCCCAAAGACTCCTTTTTAAAGCAATTCGACCAAGAAAAAGAAATTTCATCCTCTTAAATGTAGATTTTTTTTTCCTCCTTTATAAATTAAAAAGGCAAGCAGAAATGATTACTTCAAATTTGAGCTCAGAGCAAGCAGTCTTTACCAAATTTACACCTCAGGCTAATTTTATGCTTAGTAGGTATGACAGCACACTGCATCTCAGCAGTTTTGTTTGAAGTTGTCATCACCAAGGCCAGAGGCAAAGGCCTTCCCTCTCAGAGCAAGAAACACCTACTGCAACATGCAGGTTTGCATCACTTCTCTAGACACTGCAACCCATGAAGTCTACTTAAAATATGTAGGCAACTGAACAGTGAAAACCACTATTGTTCTACCCACTACTGGGGAAAAAAAAATTAGCCACAGACCACAAGTTTACTCCAGCACAGAGATGAAAAGAAGTTCTGGATCATCTCCAGATAAGGAGGTTACAGCCCATACTTCACACTGCCTCCAGCTGAGTGTCATCCCCCAGAGTAGCTGGGCATGCGTGACTGGCATTTAATCAGTTTCTGTGGTTTCTCAAAACTGAGGAAGAGGTTAATCTTCCATTGTTAAGAACATCACTACATTCATGACACACATTCATCCAGCAGGTCCACACAGCTGAACAATTATATAAAAGGCTGCCTTTGAAGGCAAACTATCTGGACATGCTTCCAGCTCCCCAACATCAGAGACACAGAAATCATGCCAGCCCATACTGATGGGGGATAAAATGGAGGGTGGCTTCATTAAAAAGCAAGCCCAGATTAACCACATCTATACAGAGAGACACCTGACTAACAGATGACAATAATTAGATAAAAGTTATACCGCTGTTGATCTAATGCCATGAAGTCAACACTAACTGCCCAGTAATCCCACCTATGCAGCACTCTTTAAAGGATTGCAAATCCGTAATTGATGAGATTTGATATACATAATGGCAACTCCTTTTGGATCACAGACTTTGGATTGTTTTTTTTCTAGAGTGTGCTCTCCATCTTGCAACCATACTATAAATAGAGCTGCTCTTTTACTTTACTAGGTTACAGACATATTTTTCCATCCTCAAGCAGGCTACATGCAGATAAATTTACCTGGACAGATGACTCATTAGGTCAAGAAGAAGAGTTAGACAGGCAATGGCAACACTTTCTGCTACAAGTCAGGAAGGAGAAAATGCTTTACCGTATGGTCTGTAAGAGGAGGCAGCACAATCAACTTCTCCATGGTATTCATTACCACCCTCCAGAGCTCTTTCAGCACCCTTTTCAACACTGTCTTTTCACACACAGTCGCAAACAGCGTCAGGCTGCAGGGAGAAAGCAAGAACCGAATAAGTTCAAAGAATGCAATTTGCAAGGAAGAAGATGTGTATGGGAGAATCTGTGCCACATCCAGAGCAGTTTGTCATAACAGTTGCTTTAAGGCTAAAAATCTTCCCTTTTCATAAAGTACAGCCTGTCTTCACCCTTAGAGTTCTAGCACTACAGATGTTTGACCAAAACAAATTATTGACATTTCTGATCTCAATAATTTCTATTTATTGACCTGGGGATTGCAGAAGCTTATCACTAAGTTATAGTGGTTGGGAAAAGTCCAAATAAGAGCAGGTATAATTGAACTGGTTCCCTTTATGAAGATACTTCCTGATGTATTGTGTTTACAGAGTATATAGAAAAAATTACAAATATAGAGTAATAGGTTTTAAACTTTAAGGGGTTGTTATAATGATTTTTGTTGAATACTCAAATTAATACTTCCCAGACTGTTATGCAGAAGTTCCTGCACAGCTTCTGACAGCTGCTGAAGTCTCTGAATATTCCACCTCAATAACCACCTTGAAGCATTTTTTGGATTCCCCTGTATTTTGTTGCAATTGCATTCACCACCAATCACCTGCCTTATGTTTACTCCCATTTACATAAGAAAGTACTGCACTATCTCCCTATTTATTCCTCCTTTATTATTGTACAGGCTAACAAAAAAGGCCAAGAAATGTTAGATTCTTCTTCAAAATGATTGCTGGACTTCGGAATTTACTGATCACACTAGGAGAGCCACAAAGCAGGAACTCTGCAGCCAGCAGCAGTGCACAGGTGATAGCTGACTCTTCTACATTGTGTAACATCTCCTAGATTTCCCTTCTTCCCACAGCTGGTTAGACAGTAAATGAACAAAACTGAACAGGGACAAGATTGATGTGGGTAGGATGCAGGAAGTATTGAAAAAGACTCTCATTCTGCAAAGGAGGAAAGAAAAGAATCCAGGCTCAGATAATCATAATTGAATTGACTTGCTCCACAGCTGGACAAAAAACCTGTAGCATACCAAGTTCCCAGTGATACAAAGGAAAGTAGCATCTCAGGATTCGTGAAGGCATGCATGTGAAATGCCCAAACGAGAGGGCTCCTATATGTAGCAATTGCTGCAGACAGTCACTTACTACGTGGTGGCCCAAAGTAAAAATGGGACAATCAATACAAAGAGCAACAAAAGAAACTGTATTTTAAACTTGTAAAGCTTCGTATCTCTTGCAACATTCATTATAACAATTGCTGGCCACCTCTTTCAAAGTAAAGAACTGCTGTGCATCAGCAGGAAGTTTAACTTCTACAATGATTAAAAACTATTTTTCTTTGTAGATCAAGGCTTGGCTGATGAGAATTATGTGCAGTTAGCCACAAAAAGTCCCTATATAAGTGAATTACACTCAATGGCGTTAATGGCAACAGTTAATTAAAGCAATGGATCAAGCTTACGTGTATCACCTAGTTCAGAAGCTTATTTTCTAGTCAGAACAGCACCAGATATGACTAAAACGTATAGTTTGCCATACATTTGTTAATTGGCTACAGTACAATTTGTATGGGGAAAAAAACGTAGCTAGTAAATTTAGAATTTCAGTCTTTCCCACTACCTGATCAGCAGTGTGTTTTGCTGATTGCTATAACTGCCAGAAGGAGAAAGGAGAACGGAGAGCGTGCTCTGGCACTGAATGAGGGCTGAAGAGGTGATCCATGGCTTGAGCGAGGGGCAGATACGGGAAGAAAAGCCATTAATTCTTCCTGAGAATTCAGAGGCTGGACATCTCAAGAACAATCCGAGAACATGGATCTATTTTTCCTTCCCCATCCTGTTCCCAATCTGATGCAATATATACGTAACATATATTTGAACACTTGCTTACTTTCCGTCCAGGAAATCCATCAATGGTCTCAGGACGTTATCTGCATCTTGTGCAACCGTGTTTCTGGCATTAGCAGCAACATTTCCAGTCCCTTTCACTTGGCAGAGGATATCAGACATTTGCTTGACACACTCATCAATACGAGTCTGAAAGCTGAATAGATAGGAGAAAGTCAAAACCAAGATTATCAGTGTCAGAGATATCAGCTTTACTACATAAGGTAAAGTAAAGCAGGTCCATAAACCATGCACTCCATTACACACTCTTCCTCCCCAAGACTTGCTGCTCATGTCCTTACTGTATTTGTTACCAAGGGGCATGCTACCCAGTTCCTTATGCCCATCATCCACAGACAGCCTACCACCTCTGAACACAAGACACATCACATTTGAGAGGAGTTCGTTCATTCAGCTTGCAAAAAAAAATTATCCTTTCCTGATTTCAAGAAAAACCATTACCTTTAGCTCAAAGCACCCTGCTGTATCTTTGCTTTCTACACAGGGTGTTAAACCATAGAGATTGGGACATAGCACAGAGCAATGGCACAATGCACACATAACTCTGAGCACCCAGGAGTCCATCGGCAGTAATACGATTATGACCCACCATAGGCTAAGTCTTTAAAATAGCAGAGAGAGCCTGAGCACAGGCTGAAACTATCCTACTGCCATACAGTCCATGCTGTATCTAAGTGTCAAAATGGATGGGGGGGCTCAGCTGCAAAGCAAGCAGTGTCATTGTAATGAAATGACATGCAAGCCATTAAAGCACAGTTAGTGTTCCATCTCTTACTGCTAAAAGGAGGTTCAAAATGAAATAATACAGCGGTTAAAAATGATGAATAGATCAGCAGAGCTGTCAACATATCAATTTAGTGAATAAAGGAAAATGCTTTGACATTTAAAAGAACAGTTACTAACAACAGGCATTACAAATGACATTTAGCTATCTACTAATGGCACAGAGGTTTGAAACCAGGAAGCAAAGTCAGTGCTAGGAGCTAGGGTAAAGATTTAAAAGCAGGGACACAGGTTTGGAAGTCACCTTTATATCTGCATAAATGGCCTGGACTTCTGCTGTGTGAGCCACCCAGGACATCTGTGGGTTGGGTGCCAGCATACAACCCTTCTGCCCTGTGGCTTGCACCTTCCTTCTCCATGCTGCCACCTCTTTCCTCTCCCGCAGTGTCACTCCCAGCCTCACCCTCCCTCTTCTCACTTCTAACCTGCCTCAGTGGAGCAATTCTAGAGAGCAATTCCAAAGCTCNCAAATAAAATAGTACTAAGAATTTATTGTACTGCTGACAGCCTCTGCTCTGTGACAGGCTAATCTCACCCCACAGGTCTCCCAAATACCACAGCAATTGCAGGACCCTGCTTCAGGATGCTGTAAACCCACAGCCAGTGCATGAAAAATAACAGAATCCCTTAAAAGATAAAAATTAATATGAGGCAAAATTGCCACCAATTATGAAGAATGGTAGATCAGTTACTGTGACAACAGGTTCACCTGAAAGTGAAGCTTGTGCAGATGTACATCTTAACAGGAGCCCTTGGCAGCAGCAAGTTAAGAGACAACCTCACCTAAGCTGTCAGACAGGGCCTTCTGCTCCCTAATTCCCGCAGGAATGCCCTCCTTCATTCCTACAGCCTCCGAGAACAAAACAGCAGCCAGCTTTGCATGAAGTATAAACCCTTTCAAGGTTCCTTTTCTCTGTGATACCCTATAGAGCCTGAAACAGTGGAGTTCAAGGAGGGCGCACAGCAAGCTCACTACCCTGGACTTCAGGAGAGCAGACTTCGGCCTCTTCAGGGACCTGCTTGGTAGAACACCATGGGACAAAGCGCTGGAGGGAAGAGGGGCCCAAGATAGCTGGTTAGTATTCAAGGGTCACCTGCTCTGAGCTCAGGAGCGATGCTCCCAGTAAAGAGGAAGTCAGGCACAAACACCCAGAGGTCTGCATGGATGAACAAGGAACTCCTGGACAAAGTCAAACACAAGAAGGAAGCCTACAGAGGGTGGAAGCAAGGGCAGGTGGCCTGGGAGGAATACAGTGAAACTGTCCGAGCAGCCAGGGATCAGGTTGGGAAAGCTAAAGCCCTGACAGAATTAAATCTGGCCAGGGACATTAACGGCAACAAGAAAATCTATAGGCTGAGGTACTCAACAACCTTTTTTTCATCAGTCTTCACCAGCAGGTGCTCAAGCCACACCGCCCAAGTCGCAGAAGGCAAAGGCAGGGACTGGGAGAATGACGAACAGCGCACTGCAGGAGACGATCAGATTCAAGAATAACTAAGGAACCTGAAGGTGCACAAGTCCATGGGACCTAATGAGATGCATCTGTGGGTCCTGAGGGAACTGGCAGACGAAGTGGTGATTCTGCTCCTCTACTCCGCTCTCACAAGATCCCAACTGGAGTACTGTGCTCAGCTCTGGGGCCCCCAACATAAGGAGGACATGGAGCTGTTGGACTGAGTCCAGAGGAGAGCCAGGAAGATGATCAGAGGGCTGGAGCACCTCTCCTATGAGGAAAGGCTGAGAGTTGGGGTTGTTCAGCCTGGAGAAGAGAAGGCTCCAAGGAGACCTTATAGCACCTTCCTGTACCTGAAGGGGCCTACAGGAAAGCTGGAGAGGGCATGGAGTGATAGGACAAGGGGGAATGGCCTTAAGCTGAAGGATGGTTGATTTAGATTAGATAGTAGGAAGAAACTCTTCACTGTGAGAGTGGTGAGGCACTGGAACAGGTTGCCCAGAGAGGCTGTGGATGCCCCATCCCTGGAAGTGTTCAAGGCCAGGTTGGATGGGGCTTTGGGCAACCTGGTCTGGTGGAGGGTGTCCCTGTCCATGGCAGGGGGGTTGGAACTAGATGATCTTTGAGGCCCCTTCCAACCCAAACCATTCTATGGTTCTCTGAAAGCAGAACATCCTTCTGTGTCCAGACACAATCCTCAGTACAAAGGCAGTGAGGCTCTCCGGATGCGTGCTGCTTTCCCAGCAGGCACAATGATCTCACATAGATGAAGAAAAGTTAAGATCTGCAGTGTCAGGTATGCACTGTGTTGTTGGAGCAGCTGTTTACAGACTCGGCGCAGAATATTGTGGATATCTGTCTTACCTCCCACATTTACATACTTCAGAAAATCCCACTTATACAGTAAACTGCAGCTTTGCTTTTCATTCCCTATTACTGTTAAGGAATGAGCGAAGCATCTGAGCTGTCTGACTGGCTAAATCTCTTGCTGGCACATCTCTCTAAAACACTCCCTGGTATGTATGCTGATACTGAATAATCTGTTTAAATCATATTTGAAATGTCAAAATTGTACCCAATTGTCTTGTAACAGTGACACCATGGAGACAGGTTTCAGATAACAAAATTCACATGCTAATTATGATTTCTCACTTATCCTCCATCTAATTATGAACCTTATCGATTCAATTCAGTTACAGTTTGAATCTCTCCATTTCTTGCTATAGCATCCATTACTGGCAATGGGAACTCCTTCCTCACTTATCTCCCCACTTTCTGTGTGCTGAAATCCAAATAGTCCCTGACAAATCCCACCATGATTTTTTGGTCATAAGTACTGCAAATCTGTAGACTGTAGGAGGCCAAGTTGGTACAATTTGCTTTATTCCCTTTGCCCATGTTTTAGCTATACTACAGTTCATGCTTGCATTAATCTTGTAATAAAGCACAACATGAAATCAATGACGTTTATCATGAGGTGGTTGTTTTTGAAGACCAGTTGGGAACCCTGAATTTCTAGATTTTGCTTAATTGATACCTTTTATGGTTCAGTACAAAATTATTATGAAGTCAAGTGCATTTTTATCCTCAGGTAAATGGTAACATGATTTGCAATAAAACTTAATTGCCATCAATTACTCTGGCAATAGTTTAAAGAGCTCCTCCTCTTGAAACATTAGAAAATACTATTCACTGCAACATTAGAACAAGTCAATTTCAAATTCTAAACTTGTTTCCTTCTTATTCCAATATTCATTTAACAATCAGAAATCAGTCAGCTCTTTCATACATTTAGAGCAGAACGTTTAAACAAGAATGTTGCTTCATAAACGCTAAGCTGAAAACTGCTTTCTGAGCAATAAAGGAGCAGGCAATTCTGTTCCTGACAAGCACTACTTACAGAAAAAAAAAAAAAAAAAAAAATCACTCTATGTATTTCAAATACATTTCACAGTTGAGAGATCTCCACGTTACATTTCTAAGCACAGCAATATCGAAAAGACTTTAAAAACATTTCTCACTTCTTTAGATGGTCTCAGTAGTAGAAAGACCATGAATTTACAACAAAAAGAAAACTATAATGCAGTTGACATGACTTTCTTTTCTATTCTTAACCTGACTGAATGAGATTAGATAAAAGAAAGGAACACTTGAAGGACAGGTACCTGGTTATACTCACCTGTTACCAAACACAGCACTCAGCTCATCCAAAACATTGTTCAGCTTCACCTGGAGCTCTTTGAGATGGTCACTTGCTTCTGCATCCAACTGTGGATGAAAGAAGAGCACTTAGCTTGAACCCAGAGGGCAGTCTGCTGTTCTTCACCATACTCTTGCTCGCTGTTGAGGACACTCTTAACAAGCAGGTGAACTATCACCACTGGACTCTGCCAGCTAGGATGCTCTCCTCCACTGCCTTCTGCTGTTCAAGAAGCTGTGAAATTATCAATAGACACTTGCCCAAACAGCAGCCAGTGGTTTCCCCAGGCTCCAAAACCCTTCCTGATATTTGTAGAGTTGAGAAAGAAAGTGAATGTGAATTCCCTGTAGCCAACAGAGTAAGCAGGCTGAGAAATAATCAAGCACTGTGCATTTCCTTGGGCTCATGGGTCATTTCACCATTTTAAGTCTCAAAGGAGACAGGGCTTTTCAGACTGGATGTTATTTTCTTGTGCATTTCTCTTGAAAGATGCTATTTCACCTTCCATACTGTTGTCAGTATTCAAAGTGAAGATTGACCCAGCCACTGCTCTCAGAAGACCGGACCCCAGCTATTCTGAAAATCTGGCCACAGTACCATGGCAGGAACTGTTGTGCACTGATCACTTTTGGAAAACATAATCTCTGACTTGGGTATTGAGCACAAATAGCTCTACTCTCACACGGAGCTGGATAGAACTGTTCAGAGAAGAATTCAGAAAACAAACACAAAAAACATGCCCCAGGCACTGCATGGACGCTGCTGACACCTTGGCACATGCTGTAAGAAAGTGCTTGCTCCATTATTATCAGCCCAAAGCCACATGTTTTTACATTCAACAGTGCCATGTATTCCAGCTGTAGTCATCCCTCCAGCCTTAAAGAGCCACTTCTGAGCAACTTACCTGTGTGCATACATAACTACACATGTGGAATGCTTTGGGATCATTTACTCTTAAAGAGTAACTTGTATAACAGATTTGCCTTTGTATGCAGGCAGGCAAGCTGTGTGTAAAACAAAAACCTTCCAGAAATGTTTGTGTTTGGCATTCAGAGCTTCAGCCCTTGCCTCAAAGGCAGAGTATCTATTTACAAATGTAATCAGCCAGATGCCAGTACAGTGAGTGGTTAAAAATCAGTTTAGATTTTTACAGTATATCCATACATGCAGCTATACTGGATTTGAACATGATAGGAGTTCCCACTTCTATATTCAGTGCTGAAGCCCTCTTCATATTCCTCAGCATCTGTCAGAGAAAGCCAAGCCTTAAGGGATTTGGAATCTGATCCGTTCATTTTCCTGTTGTAAGCTGGCATGGAAAACTGACTCTATTAGGCATTTGAACTGGTGCTAATGAAACTCCTGGATCAGAATTTTAAAAATAATTAAAAAAAAAACCCAAATCAACAAGCAAATTATGATTACTTAAGCCTTATAACTTTAGGCATTGCTAGCTCTGATTATTTTTTCTTTATTAAAGTGAATTTATATTCCTATTACTTTTATAACTCCCTTGTTCTATGAAGGAAGAAGGAAGCTAATGTCATGCCAATCAGCAGTCATCCTAGCCAAACCTGTAGGTAACAAAACAAACCCAGCATGTGCTGTTGGTGGTTTGTCTTGCCCCTACATTAATCTTTCTCCTCTTCTGCCGTGTAAAGGCTCAATGAATCACAGGCTGGCTAGTTTGCTACCTACAATTAATGGCACTGAACAGTCCTCTGATTTTGGCCATTTCTGGTAGATTTGAGGCACGACCATTTTATGATTCATCATACCATTTCAAGTAACTGCTTTTCCAGTTGGGAAAAAAAAAAAAAGCCAGAAAAATTTGGCACAGGATATCTATTCCTCCCTATTTACTTCTACTACTTTATAAGCTACCAGATGCCTATGTTACAGGTCCACAGGATGTTTGAGGTCAGAATCAGCAACTTTCTGCCCTCGTTCATGAATCATGCAATTAATGCCTTGTTTTACTGTGAGGTGACATGGAGATCTTGCCAACTACCTCTAAGCTTCTCCTTGCTATTGAACTTCTTGACTGCAAACCCATTTTCTTGGAAGCAGAAGAAAGGTTGCTTGCCAGCCCTGTACTGCAAGAAGGGACAGCTGGAGCAATGCTTTGCCAAGGGGATGAGCTCCATTATTTGTGGCGAGGAATTCTCTGTCCTCCAGAACATCAGGTCACAGGTCTCTGGGTGCAACTGGCCAGACTTGCCCAGATTTAACTTTGACATACCCAGCCTCGCACTCAGGAAGCCAAACCCTGGTGACAAGCACTCTGGTTCATTATCTACCTCCGTCATCATACAAAGGCTGATTCTTCTGAGCAACTCCTACTATGGAAGGAGGAGTCCACATAATACATTACTGATCATTAATGCTAAGGTATTGGCACACTTTGATTTGAAAGCAAATTTCAGGGAATTACCTGACTGTGATTTAATTCCATTAGGAAGATGCTGGTAGGTGTGTCCTACTGTTTCAGATATATAAATTACATATCACTTATAGAGTCCCCGTAGCATGTGGTACAACTGCAAACTATTCTTTGCCAATATGGTGAAGCACTGATAACAGTGCTGAAATGAAACTGCTTATGTTTTGCTGCTGCTGCTCAGCCAATGAATTCTAAGCACATCAGCTATCACTGAAATAGCAGGAAATGCTACTTGGACTGCGCAATAAATCTGGCTGGTAAAGCAAAAAGCAGTGTTAGGGAGTTGGGTCACTGTCATAGGTCAGAGATGATTCAGAGGAAGAAAGCTAATGAAAAGTTCTCTGTGCACAACATGGGACAGTAACCACAGCAAGGTGGCTCCTGATCACTGAGCAAGTGCTCCAATTCCACTGGAAATAATGGCTAACGTGGCCATAGTTCTATGGTCGAGACTAAATGTGCAGCAGATTGCTACAGAATTTTGCCCTGCTATCCTGTTTTAGCTTTATAAAAGTTAAAGAGCTCATCTGCTCCAGCTTGAAGTTACTGATTTTTGTTCTGCCTCCCTGCACTAGCTCCTGGGAGCTCCTCTCTGCAGACGTGACTGTGGGGTGGGAGCTCCACAGATCCAACCTCCCTTTAGGGACTCGCTTGCACTGAATTTTTGTGCATCTCCCCACATTCCTATAGGATTCAAGAGTAAGAAACCTGGAACACAGAATCCAAACAACAGTTGCTAGCTTCTCAAATACAAGGGTGGCCTTAGCTATGGCACATGAGATGCTAAAGAGGAGCAAATATAGATAGATATTGCAAATCCTTTGAGAACATTCCTAGTGAGTCTCGGCTGGTTCTAAGCTGTCCTGCAATTTGTTATTCAGGTGGCTAAGTTAGTATTTAAAATGTGAGCTAACCCTGGCTGAGCATTAAGAGAGTTTTCTGAAGCATTAGTTGTACAGATTAGCTTAAAACCGAAGGCATGAAAATTGTATGATGACAATCTGCTTCTACTCAGCAGCTAATTCTTTGGGTTCCTCAGGCAGTGCTTGTCTCTGATACTCACCCCACATGCTTGGCTTTGGGGGGAAAAGAAGTGCAGAAAGATTTTAAACTAGGCTTCCACAGCACATCTAGACTCCAGCAGTGGGCAACACAGTACAGCACTTTTTAATTTCAGTGCCGTGAGTTCATAAATCATGAAAAGCTAAGCAAAGTAATGGACTCCCAAGCAAAATGAGAAAGGCTTATTCTGGTGTCAGGGACAGTGCACAGAGCAGGCTGAAGCCTGCAGGAAAACTGCAGAGGTGGGTAGAAAATGCATGTCACATTAGTTTTTACTAAATAATGTATGAATAATTAAATAAAAGGGGCCAAGTTCAAGCAAATGCTACCAATGAATCTATATAGCCCACTTTAGAACATAGCTAAATTACAATCTCCATTTTGCGGGTGTATTGGAGATGATTCAGAAGAATCAAAGGTTTCAAAAAGTATTCATGTACTCAATTTCTGTCCAGGACTCACCCCAATTCCACAGTTCATTTTGCTTTTAATGCTACCTGCCAGTCCATAAATGCTGCCTTTCCAAAACTTGCTTCAGGAATGAATGTCTGAGAATACTGCTGAGCCACAGTGAAGCTGTTTTGATCCTGTGAGATCAATGCAGCTCAGAAGGGAAATAAAAGTATTAATTATAAATCCTAAAGATCATTTAAGATACTTCTTTCTGTGTGTGTGTATATATGTGTGTGTATATATATAAATATGCCTTGAGATCTGAAGCACAGACTCAAGAGAATCCCTCCACACAATGCTCTCTAAAGCTCTGCTGCTGTCTTTATCATTTCTGACTAGTAATGTTCACAGACCACATGATGTCAACATATTAAACCCAGAGATGCTGGGCAATTTTTGCCCTATTTTGTGCCTTCTGAGTACCATAGTTTGAAAAAGAATAAAAGAAGTGAGGGCAAAGGTACTGTTCCTCATTTGGGGGGAAAAAAAGTAAAGGAAGGCACTATATCAAGGAGGCTAATCTTGAGAAACAGTACTAGGCAAGCACTTCTGTTCCATGTTATGCCATTACACTGCAGGGTGACTGTGGGTGAGCCCTGTCCCTTCGTTTCTCTTGCTGTAAAAGGGAATGAGTGATGTGGATTTCCATAGGAGCGTGTCCCACATCCATTGGAGAAGAGCACTAGGTAGCACTGGATTTCAAAGCTTTCTGGCGTTGTGCAGTGCTACAGTTGTGGATGGAGATGGATCTATGAATCAGATGTAGATGAAGCCACAAGTACACAGTAACTGAAACCAATCTGCAAGTTCTGGCTTCACGCATAGTACTTCTAACATACCTGCTACAGGAACAATGGAATATTTGGTACCTAGTTCTCAGTATCTTTAAGAACACAAAAAGGTGAGCAGTTCAAGATGATCAGGACATAGAACTATGCTACGTTCTTATTCCCCCAAGGAAGCAGTTCCTTTTTGAGTAAAGAAGTCAGGACAACGCTTACGCTTCTGCAAGCTACTGTGTGATGTATAGATGAATATAAATCAAATCTGTCACAGAAAGTAATAATTGCCATTCCTGAAGGAGAGCATAAAACCCATACATGCATTTCCAGCAGCACGTTTGTCTACATGTTCTATTTTCCAGGCTGTTGTCTCACCAGTTGTTACTCACTAGCCAGGTTTAATCTACATCAGAAAAAAGGGCTACTCAAACTAGGACAAGACCTTGTTTACTCTAGCAAAACAGGACCTGGCAGGTTTCAAGTCAAGCAGCCAAGTACTACATAGTCACCCAGAGGGAAACCCCCTGGGGATAGCAAACAATGCAGGCACCTAACACAACACAATTTATTTCTGGTGATCAGTGGCAGCCTAATGAAGTGGACAAGCAGCATTAGAAAGGAAAAGACAAAAAAAATCACTTCCAAAAACCAGCTTCTAGAATGTTTGTTTGGTTTCTTCCTGTGTGTTTTATTGCTCACAGGGTTGCTCTGGGTTCCTCTCCCTTTTTTTTATTTTGATTCCACAGTGTAGGGGAAACAGTGGCTTGATGACCTCTGTTCTACCTTACCTATACTCCTGAGGAAGGTCTTAAAGGGCAGAATGCAGTGAAGAGGTCTAGGCTAGGAAAAATAGCTGACAGTCTTAATAAATACCTTTTTTCTTCCCCCTATTTAACACACTGTCAGGTGGTATTTTCAATTTGCAGATGGTGTTTTCAATCTGAAATATAAGGAAACCCTACTTCATGGCCACCACTATTGAAAAAAATAGCAAATTGATTCCTTAAGGGAAATCAAGTGCACATGGATTAAAACTTTATAAACCACTTCAGAAACATTTTATTACAAGTTTATTTCTTCCTGAAAAAAGAGCACTTAGCTACCACTGGTATTACAGCTGGGAGCATATAATTCTAGTTCTTGACGTAGGGCTCAGAAATTACAATTGTTGACACCCCATGTGAAAGAATGACAGTTTTCCTTGCCTCATGGGGTAAATCTATTTGTTGAGATTTTTGCCTCTTCATAGAATTCTGCCACTGAGCACAAGAAAGATTTGAAACAGCAATACGGGTAAAAACTGAACTGCTCATCAGCAAAGCTGACTTTTCTCTTGGCATATAGGTCATAGCACAGGTTCTACCACAACACAACCAATGAGAATGCACTTAGGCTTTGAAAATAATTTTTTCCTAACATCATCAGCAGCAGGCTTCTCTTCATCTTCCTGAATCTTGAAAAGCAATGAAAAAAAAAAAAGAGGAAAAAAAAGATACACAGATTATATCAGAATAGAAACAGTTATCTGGGGGAGGAAAATCTTGTATCTGTAAAAATGGCCATCTCAGAACAAAGAACAAAAACTAAGATATTTATATGCATGGACACATCTGAATGTCCAACAAAGCATGAGTACAGAACTTTTATTTGCACGTCTGCAATATACTATATATTGGACATTTAGTGCCAAAAGTACTGTCTCACATTTATATGCAACATAAAATGATTTGATGTCAATAGTTCTCAGATCTGTCTGTCTTCAGAGTTGTGAAGCCACCAGTCATGCCCACATCCAGCCCATGTGAGCATGGTGTATGTAACCTTTTCTTTCTTTCTTTCTTTCTTTCTCTCTCTCTCTCTCTCTCTCTCTCTCCATACTATTCTGTGCTTCAAAATATTTGCTCCTAAGAATGACAAATGTCATTGAAAAGTCTTCAGGCATGGCTGTCCCCTCACACTTATTATGTCCCGGGGTTCTCCTTATGACTGCAGTCTTCAAGAACTAGTATGATGCATATAATCTAGTAATAGTGCAGCTGGAATGAGTAATAGTCTTTTAATGCTCTTACCTCTTTACCACCCATGGCTTCAAACATCTTCTCTAGCTGCACCCTCAACTGTTGGATATTATTCATCAGGATGCAGGGCTGAAGGGACAAAAGCAGGTGCCTGTTACTGCTCAGGATGCTAACACATTTTCACCAATGGTACAGTCTGTGCCTCAACACCCTTCCCCAAGTACCATCAGATCTCAGAGTCTAACAGGAGATAAGGCATGCACAGATTTCAGCACTCAAACCTAAAAAAAGATGAGTCATTTTTTCTACAGCTTGAAATGGGATGGCCAGTTCCAGAAACCTTCAGATCAGGGAGATCTCTGATGCCATATGTTCTGCCCCTGCTTTATCACAGAGAATGAGCTGACAAGAAACCAGTGTAAGGGCCATGCCCAACTCTTTGCCGCTCCTGCCATGCGCTGTAAGTGTCCAAGCTACATCACCTTCAGCCTGCTAATGCTGCAATGTAATGTTGTGAATGGTGTATGTCCCAGATCACAAGGGGAACTGCCAGTCAAAGCTGCATTCAGAGACACATCTGGGTCCTGCCAGGCCACGCTTGGGAGCAACAGGCAGGGGCAGCATGAGCAATAGACTCTTCCTTCTGCAGTTACATCCCCAGTACAGGTGCCGGAGATAGCAAAACCAGCATGGGACAGACCAAGGGTTCAAAAATATAAGACCCTGTTTTATTTAACACACAGGATTTTACTTAATTCAGGATTAAACAGCAAGATAATTAAATGGAGACAACAGTAAGCCAAGAGTGCTGCTGAGTATCAGATCTAGAGAGCAACTTGTGCCCATGCTTTAGGTGGTTTTTTTTAATCACCTCTGTGACACACAACCCAGACAGGCAGAGTGGAAGGTAATTTCAGGAGCCCCCAAGCTCTGCAGAGCACCCTCAGGACCCAGTTTTATTTTATGGCCAAGACAGAATTCCATCCACAAAAGTGTAGGAATGATGACAAAAACAATATTGAAAATATTTATACCAACAACATGGTCAGGTAAAATGCAAGAAACTTGTTTTTATGAGGACAATTATGTGATTCCTCAGGGTAGAAGAGAAACTCAGCATGACTCACCAGTTTCTCCTTGGAACAGTAGGACTGGAAGCTCTTGGAGACAATGTCAGCATACTGCATCAACACTTTCCCAATAGTCTGCAAAGACAAGATGTGAGCACTATTTACTTGTCTTGTATCACTCCAGGAGAACTCAAGGCAATAAAAGCAAAAAGCCACGATACTGTTTTGCATCCCACTAAGGGAAGATAAACAGTTGAGGGTGTTACCTTAGCAAACCTCCTATTATAATGAGCAACAATCATTGGGTCTGGGCACTCAAGCTTCTTAATGATCTCAAAGCTCTGGTTGAGCTGGGTGAAGACATCCACCACTGAGCAAGAGAACAGAGCATGCTCGGATGTTTGCTGGAACTAAAACAGAAGTACGGTGAGTCATTTTCAAATGGAAAGATCTGAAATACAAACATTTCATGGGTGTCTCCATCATCTGCCATGTTGGAGACAGGACAACTTTACTGAAACCTACATCTTCCACAGAATTAGTCAAAAGCTCTCCAAAAGGCACAGAGGAGCTAAACAGACAATTCTGTTGGGTTATAGGTTTACTGTCCTTTACCAACTATGACATGACAAGCACCAAGGAAATCCAATATAATGATAAGACCCTTAATGAAATGCACAGCTTGCTTGTCAGTTAAAGAGTTAAAGAGAACGAAGAGGGTTTTTTTAGATTTTTCTTAAAATTTAGACATTAAAGAGAATGCTTACATTAGCATCACAGGCTACAGTGCCAACAGTCACTGAACAAATGGGAAAGCTTTTGCTCTCCATCTGGAATAGTCAGCAAATTAAGAATAAGATTACTCTGTCAGTGGATTAAGGTCACATTCTCACTGCATGACTAAGTACATTCAAAATGCCTTATATTTCAGATACATCTCACAAACACAGAGAGATGACAGAGCACCAAGCTACTGGCTGACACATTAACAGCACCAGAATAGAACAGACATAAATGAATGAAGTGCACCTTGCTATTAAACAACTCTGTAACCTGTAGAGAAAAGTCCTAAAATAAATGAGTTTCCCAGTTGTTTAGCAAGTGAAAAGGGCTGCATCCTCTGTTTGTATGACAGCTGAATTTACAGTGTTGTTGTTCAGTTCTGAGCACTGAAGGATGCAGCGCCAAGTCCGCCACTCAGAGTGACCTACGTACCCCATCTTTTTTATCTCTCTCCAGAGCACCATGCAGGAATTCTAAGGAAACATCTTCATTTTCATCCAGCCACTGCATCACAAACTGCTCAAACCACCTGCAGGAGGGACAGGAAAGACAGCAAGTTACAGCAAGAAACAGGGCCCCCTTTGTGAAAGCTTCCCACTGTTAGATTTCTGAATGCTGTTATCTGTGTATGCAGCCAAAGTTCCCAAAAATACTAGTACCTGAATGCAAGCTACCAGTGAGCAGGGGCTGTACCATTGCTTGGTCTGGACAAGCAGGACACAGCCTAGCCCAGCCTCTGCAGATTGTTGGTCCTGTGCTGGTATTGCCCTTCTCCCCTTTTTTTTCCTCCCCTTTCTTTGTATCTTCCTCTTTTGCCCCCTCAAGCACCACCTCTAACTTTGCATCATCTCAGAGCACTTTGTGTTTTCTTCTCCTTTCACTCACATGCCAGACAGGTCAAAGGAGACCTCCAATACCACTATCTCTACATGCTAAGAGAGAGTGTCCTGCTGCTCATTTGGGTCTACCATCTTTCACGAGAGCTGCAAATGAGTATAAAGGGAAGAAAAGAAGCACCTGTTTTCCAGAGCCCTCCAGCCACTTTATCTGCAGATACAGACATACTTCTGCAGTGCCAGAAGGGAGAATCAAGGCTAAAAGTTTTCTCCACTCTAGCCTTGCTCTCCCTTTCCCCAAGCCTTCTCTAGAATATCCTCACATTTCTTTGGGCTGCTGATCTCACTGTAAGGATGCTTGAGTATGATTAACTTCTCGTGATATCATGGCACATCTGCTAGAGCTTGCAGGAAGCTGGCCAGCCCTGTAAGCACCTCTTCATTGTTTTCTTTTAAAGAATCACAAATTTAGTTCATGTTAAGTGCTGGACCAAAAGTCTTGGAGCATGGTCAAATCCCTAAAACAGGCAGGTCCTGGAAGCAGGACAGCAAAGTTTGTCTCTGTTCCTTCTTCTCACAAGGATAAGCCAAATGACAGAGCAGAACCCAAGAAGCTGCTGAAACAGTCACTGCTGTATCACAGGGAGATGCCTTACATTAGGCAGTGTCTGGAGATACCTCCTGAACTAAAGGCTTCTACACAACCTCACCTTGGCCAAACAGGCAAGGTGAGAAGCAGCTTCGGTGGCTGGATCTTACAGCTGGTCATCCCTCTGTTCACTGCTCTGTGGCACATATCCACACAATACAAAAGCGGGGTGGGTATGTGTTTCTGTGTTTAAGCAACAACATAGCACTTGCAGCTTTATTTAAATGTCTGTCTGGGATTTGTGAGTGCAAGCGCCAACATATCGCAGCTGAAGCAAATCTTAATTTCAAATATTACTAAACGGCATTCACAAATAAGGGAGAAAAGTGCCCATGTGTGATTTCAGTCCATACAAAAGATTATTGTATGAGCTTCACAGAGTACAGCCTCCTCTAAACAGGCAGCTGTGTTCATAGAGATTGTGCTAATTATGGGCTGAGTTTGCAAGAACATGAAAGCATGTGCCAGACATGAGAGGGAGATCAAGAGCAAATTCAGAGACAGAGCATAGTAGATAGCCTTAAATACTCTCTACACTTTGAAATAGAAAGCAAATCGGTGCTAATATTGGAAATTGTAACTGACACAGTGTTAAATGCCAACATCAACCTGTCTATGCAGCCCTATTTAATACAGACAGCAGCAGTAGAATATTATCACAGACATATGGACTTCCTATGTTCTGGAAAAATTCCTTTTCAATGGCATTCCAGGGTCCTAAAAATCAGCATATTAGGGAGTTTGTTGCACATTTCTCGAGCTTTCAACATTTGTTTTAAATTACAATAGTGAGTTTTACAGCTACAGTTCTATCCTTAGATGATAACTCAGGCAGTTTACAAGAAAGCAACTACACATCTTCCACCTCTTCCAGAGTTTCCAGGCTGCAAGTTGCTGACTGCTTCGCATGTCGCAGGTCCGTGTACAGTGAGGATTATTTGTTTGTGCCAGAAGCCACAATTTTCACTCTGAGAAGTAGAACAACTTCTTGATCATTCATCCTCAGTTATTGCCTCATATCCATACAAAAGGGCCTTTCACTGCTGAGAACGGTCACTGCTTGTTTTTAAGGCTACCCTATGTTGATATGCAAAATCAAGTGCATGGGTATTTTACTGTCTTACCAAATTGTCTAAATAAAAGTAGCAAGAAAAAAGGTACTGCTGAGTAGGGGGGTAGGAGTCTTGTGTTTGTTCTCCCTCCCATTAAAAAAAGCTTTACCTCCAGAAAGAGATTTAAGATGAATATTCAAGTGCAAAGTGAATCACTTAGGTCAGGAAATTCCGTAACTAAATTTCCAAAGCCAGACTCAACTTTGCCTTTATTAGCTGGCAGGAAAACACAAGAGATATAAATAATCTATAAATGCTTCCAAGTCCCTGGGCACATTCAGGACCAAAACGTGCTTTGAGCTGTAACACAAACCTAGAGTTATCTTAGGCCAAATACCCCTTACAGTCTTTTACTATCAGGTCTTGGGCTGCTGAGCAAGTGAGGGAGAACTCAAAATATTGATATTATGATATTCAAAAGTATCTAGTGGAGAAACTAATAAAAATAATCTGATTTCACAGAGAAATAGCTTCAAAATGTTGTTATATGGCAAATATCTTCTTCCTCATCTGCTTCAGTTATTGATCTAGAGTCAAACACTGTAACAACTCACCCACCAGCACATGAGGCAGAGGCTTGTGGTGCTGCTTCAGAGACATTCTGTGCTTGCAGGGGTCAGCTCAGCCTGACTCAAGATGGCACAGCCAACCTCTGCAAATGAGGTTTACCCAGAACACGCCTCAGTCCTGCCTGCCGGGAAAGGGAGCAGTGCTTTGTGTGTTGGTTGCACAACAGTAAACATAACACAAAAGGATGCAATTTCAGCTTGGCCATGAATCTGGCTCCTGTGGTCTCAGGCTTTACAGGTGAATTAATCTTGTTCTTTTGCTGTGTTGATGCATGTGGGTACCCATGTGAACATCCTGTGGCCCTTGGTGAGCACAGAGGCAAGAAGGCAGGCAGGGTTTCCAACAGTAAAAGAAGTAAATACTATGTTTGATGATGTGTGCCTGAAGAATATGACAGGATTTCAAGGGAAGGGATGCCTTCCCCCACCAGAGTGGGGGTAGTCTCCAATACAGCTACAATACTGGCTGCATGCTAACATCAGTATAAAAACAAAACAAAGAACACTTCCTCACACATCTAAAAAGCTAAAGTGGTTTGTTTTGGTTTTTTTTTTTTTTTAAATTACACTTCTCAGCTTTTAGCTGGCAGTTAAAAAGTGAAGAGAGGAAGTTTTGAAGATCCACTCCCAGCTATGTTGTGGGAGTGCTGAATTTCAGAAAATAAGGGGAGCATAAAAACTTCAGCTGTAATACTTTGTAGTCTTCACTTTATTCAATCATATCTCAAGGCTGTCAGAACATGGTTTCTCATAGTTTCAACACAAAAAGCAAGTTTGTAGATAGCCTCTTGTCTGTTGAGTAGACAGACAACTCAGATGTTCTCTGGACAGCAGCAATTTAGTTTCATCTAAAGAGTTTACTGATGTGCAAACCCAATGTGTGGACTCCTCTGTTTAAGAAAGCTTTGAGACTAAATGTACCTGTGATGGAGCAAATCAAAGGACAAGAGCACATTGTTGTAATTGACACCAAGGGGATATTTCATGACAGGTGAAGGTTACGGTTAAAATAAACATCACCTGGGTCTGACAACATGGCTATTGTACTAAAATACAAGAGTAGAGTAGTAACAGAGCCAGCGGCTGCAAATGTACATGAGCACTGAAGCTCTACCTCAAAGGCCAGCAGAGCAGAACAGTCTGCAAAAGACTGCAGAATGAAACCAAGCATCATTATCCTGATTACACAAGAGAAAAAGAGAGATTAAGAATATATGATGGCTTGCCTGAGACTGCACTGACTCAGAGGCACAGCAAAGAGAATGGGGCTTCCAAGACTGTCACTGCAGCACCCTATTCACTGAGTTAATGCCTCTTGCTGACCTGATTTGTTAAGCCAGGCCCATAGCCCAAGCCGAGCAATTATGCCAACTGCCTCAAGTCTTATTAGTATGCAGCTAGCACCAGCCTTGAGGGACTGTGTGCACCACAGGATGGGAAAAGAATTCAAAATGCCAAACTGGAAACACAGTCAACGCGAAATTGTTTTTTTTTTTCAAGAGGGGCAAGTGCAAAGTGCTGCATTTAGACAGCAGTGAGCAGTCATATACAGGATGGGAAGAACAGCTAGGTAGGACAATCTGTTAAGGGTGCCTGGGGACTGGCCTCTGGCCCACTGGAAGCATCACTAGTCAATGATATCATTGAAGAATGGAGAAAAAAAAAAAAAAGCTGCTATCATCCCCAGTGTATGAGAGCTGCAGCACTGTCTGCAAGGAAATGCAAGGCCAAGGTCTAGATGAAACATCAGTATTTAAGTCTGGATGTTACATGTTCAGATACACACCAGCTGGAGAGAAGTGAGTAAACCTCACTTACAAGGAAAGCTGGGAACAAACAGGAACCAGCAGAAGACTGGGAAGGGACAGGAGAAAAGCATTCTACTCTTGTAAAACAGGAACAATTTGTTCTCCATGCCTGGGCTGGTGAGACAGGATATAGCAAGCTCAAAATGAAGCAAGAAAGATTTGGAGGGGGAAAAAGGGGACTGCGTTAAACCCCCAAAACCCTGTGGAGGGGTAACAGTGAAGCACAAGGAAAAAATGCTGCTTGAAGAGATGTGGAGCAACCATCACTGAAAACCTCTGAAACACTGTTAAACACCAGTCAGAAACAACACACTTCCTTTTGCATTAGGACAAGTGTGGGACTCTAGCTATGGTTTCTCAGACAACATTTTGGGCTCATAAACCTTCTTCAGGTCTGACATCTACTGCTGCTCTTGTGAAGTTAAATAAAAGTTGCAAAAAATTGCTTAGAGATTAAGAGCAACAGCTTATCCAATGTTTCCAACCAAACCACCTGGTCTTACCAAAAAAAAAAAAGAAAACATTATCTTTACTTACAAATTCAGTTGTGTGTGTATACATATGACATTCACACACACATATATAGACATACATACAGTACATACCGATAAAGCTGTATCTATTAACACAAGAATGTAAGCATACATCCAGAAATCTGCTTTTCAAGAATTGCCCAAAGCCCACACTGCAGGCACAAAGTGGCTTATAGACTGTCTATGCCATTGCTAAAGCTTTTAAGATCTTGGGAGATACTGTACAATAAGGGATTGAATTGTGTCAGGGACAGCGGCACAGAACACCACAGGGGACAAACATGCACATAAACACAGAAAATCAGGAGTGAAGAAATGGTATATCATGAAAGCAACCACAGGAAAACCAAATGACTACCCTCAAGGTAACATAAGGAGGTGCATAGCGGGAATTTACTAAAGGAGACCTAACACACTCACGCTGGATATTCAGGCACTTTTCCCTTGAAGGCAGGCAGATCACGAACATATTCATTGTACAGCCACTTCACTTTGAAGTGTAAATTCATATAGTCTGCACTTTTACACATTCTGTGTTTCTCATGCTCTGTAAGGAAGGAAAAAAAAAACAGTTAGGTCTCAATTTACCACTATTACTGCATCAGCCACAGGAAGGTCTTACGAAGGATGTTTGCAGTGTGCAATAGTTTTGAAGATGAAGCACCTATAGAGCCACAAAATCTTGACAACACAGGATTTTGGCAGCATGCAGGGTTCTTGGTGGTTGACTGTTGGGGCTCTGGAGTTTATTTTTGTAGCTCCAATTAACATTTCCATTTGTTAAAGACTTTTTGGTTGTCACAGCAATAAAAATAGAGCAATCTCTTATGGCCTTTCCATTTAACATACGACAGTCCAGATTTCATCTTTGCAGGAAACAAATCAAGGAGACTAAATCTGTTCATTCTTGAATATAAACAAAGGCAATACCAACATGTTACACTACATCCCCTAAGAGACAAGAGTAGAAAGAATCGAATTCTTTAGAGCTTGACAGTGTGAGTCACACGCAAATTCAAACAAGCTACACAGGAGCTGGAGTCTTCCCTGATCCCCAGCTTGGAGAAATTCATGACGCTTTCAGAAGGCAACTGTTTTCTCATTTGTATTGCCTTCCTGAGCACAGTCCACTGCAGTGACCCATGGATATCTACCTGCTGCTGAGCCTCTTCCTCCTGCCAGGTTCCGTTATGTTTCTGTACCCAGGCTATGTCAGGACAATGCAGTTCCTCCCTGTATAACACAAATACCTCCCCAACACAACCCTTACCAGGCGCCTGTGTTGCTAAAGCACTTGCCATACTCAGAGCTACATTTCCGCAGAGATCACCTCCCTAAACCTCTGCTCCTCTTCCTCTCTCACAAGAAATGTATGCTCCACGTCTTTGCTCTGAAGGCCCTTCACAGCCTACATCCACACTACCATCTTTCAGCAGTTGACTCCCACCTCTGATCAGCCCACAACCCTCACTTTTAAACTACTTGTTAAGTTTTCCCAAAAGCTTCTCAACGCTTTCTCCCAAGCCACCTCTCGAGGGCTTGCACACATAGCTCCTTCTACTGCACTGTTTTTCTTCAAATTCCTCCTTGAAAAGAATAAAATTAATTCATTTTGTGTGATTCTAAGACTCAGGAGCCAGCTTTTGCCTGCACTGCGATCCTGAATTTTCAGCCGACCAATTCTGCACCGCCACTCCCTAGTGCCGGCTGTCCACATCCATCTCTTCGTCCTGCCAAGCTTCAACAGCGTGAATACACTTTCTGCCAGGCTTCTTTGTTCACTTTAGCACCACAGCAACCTGCTGGTCCATGACTACAGGATGAGATATGAGACTAAAACATACATGATTTTGGGCTTAGACTCAGGGTTTTTTCCCAAATTTGACTTTAGACTTGTCTTCCTACTTTTTGTATGGTTGCATCATTATTGATATAACTCTCCAAGGGCATCACTGCTGATGTGTAGACAGGATCCAACTATGTTAAAAAGAGGAAGTCTTTCTCTTAACTTTGAATGGCTTTAATCTAGTACTTTGGTACGAGTATCCAATAACTGGGTAGATACATGCATGCACGAACAATACATGCTACAGATATTCATCAGCAGATGATACACCTTAATGATGCAAAATGGCCCCAGCTTTCTAATCAGTTACCTGACAGACAAGCTTATCTTACAGTATCATCATCTATTTTCATGTAAATGTGAATTCTTGCAACTATTTCAAAACATTAAGAAACTTTCACATCTCTCTTGAAGCTTCAACAACATGCACAAGAAGAAAGGCCAAATGAATTATGAATTATCCAACTGAAAACACAAAATCCAAAGAACTTTTCATGCATAATTATTCCATAAGCCTTGTCAATTCCCAAGCAGTGGAACACTCCAGAGAGTTGTTTGCAAAACTCTGTAAATATGTAACACAGATTCCCTTCTAATTCTTCTGATTCACATGTAGCATATCCACACAGATACAATCTCAAAAAAAACCCCAAATCAACAACAACCAAAAAAACCCCCCCAACCCAAAAAAAACCAAAAAACCCTTTGTTTTAAAGAAATTAAAATGCCCAGTATCTGAGAGACACAGTCCCCAGGGGTGATGGTTCGATGGACAAATTACATGTGCTATTGTTTCACATATACTGTGATCCATTACTCTCCACAGTGAATTTCCTTGTATTTGAGGCAAGGAAAGTCCGTTCCTGTTTTACATTAATACGACTAATACCTTTCTTGAGCACTAAGTAAAAGTATGAGTATACTCAGTGTCTGAACTGCTGACCTCCCTCAAGAACAACTGCAGAAGAAAACGCAAAGCTTTCTCCGCAGATCTAAAACTGGAAACAAACACAGCAATAACCGTGCCTGCTTAGCTCCCTGCGAGAGCGAGGAAATCAATGGACAATTATAACTTCATTAACTTTGATATGCGCTGCCACCCAGGTGCTTTCCCTGCATGGGGAAAGCACTGTTCCTGCATAGGGAAGGTTTGACTTGGAGGTAAAAAGGACTCAATCAGATTTATTTCCTCAAAATTAAGCAATGCATCAACAGCAAGTAACTCCAGACTTTTCCTGTTTTTTTAGGACATTTGAAACACTTCTAAGTTGCAGAATAGGAAGATGCAAAGCAGCCACAAAAGCATAAGCCCAAGGACTGCTACTAGAACTACCTAGTCATCTAAGCAGTAAAGGAGAGGCTTGACACCAAAGGGATAAAACTACAGGGAAGTAAAAGAAAAAAGGAGAGATCTTACCACCATAAAAGAGAACTTTACGTATGCGAAAGAAAGGTGGGGCTTGTAACAGAGCAAAGACAAAAGTGAACTATAACAGTTCAAACATGCTGGAGGACAAAGAAAGCCCCAAAACCCCCTCATCCCCAACAGCTCGTACCATCTGCCTTCTCCCCTTCAATGGACCCTGCACGGTTTTGATCAGCTGCTTTCTCTGGAAAGGGAAATGTTTAAGAGCACTTGAAGGTGACATGGAAGCACATTGGCCAGAAACATACTTTGAAAAACCATTTTAGAAAAAGTAAAAAGCATGGGAGCCATCAGACTTAGCACATTTCTGTTCTGCTTTATAACCTGCTGGATTTTAAAGAGCTTAGTGGCAGCAACAGTGGAAGAGTGCACAGATATTTTTCAGCAACTGCTGTGTTTTATCCTGAAAAGACCTCAGAGTTCTATAAGTCTCTCGTATTTCCTCAGCAGATTTCATCTGCAAACAGTTTCCTCCGGAGAAGAGCTTTTAGGGTCACTGAGGCCATATTATTAAGGCATTAATAGGGAACTGCTTCCTAGCAGCACACTTTTTAGCATCATGTCCAGTTCTATTTTTTCAGGCAGAGAATAGGACTTTCACCACATCCTTAATCTGTGGATTTTTCTCTTGATTGTCAGCCTACTTTCCATGGGTTAATTTCTAGCAAATAATGATGAATTTCTGCAAAGAAGCTCTAATAGGTACTGAGGCTGTTGAAGTGCTAACACTTTAGACAGCTGGCATCTGTGTGTGCATCTGATTCTCCTCCCCTTATTAGATGCAAGAATGTGACAGAATGATTTATTTCAATCCTGCCCGCCAAGTCTACTCAGTCTCTCTTCCTATTAGAGATGCTCTTAATTTACAACTCTCCTCATGCTGATATATCCAAAATAAGATGAACCATTGTTGTCAAGGATGACATTGATTTTCTATTACTAACTTTTAATGCCTTCCTAGCAAAGGAAGAGCAGAAGACCTCTTTGCTTGGAGAGTTTGTGCTTTCTGGGTCACAGAGCTTTCACAGAGGACAGCAAGAAAACCAGTAACTCTATTTAATAGTGGGCTCACAAGGAGGTTATCCAGCTGCTGAGCACTGGTCAGCGTCCCAGAGGTGGAGATAACTGTGTAACGTGGAAAAACCATCCTCTGTACTACAGTGACTCCAGGATAGCGTGATCTTGCCAGCCAAATCTTGGCTACACAATATGTTGACCCAATCTGTTTTACTCTTGGGTTGATGGGGAACAAGGGATACTTCTCAATGCCCTGTCCTGCACTGCCTTTGCCAGTGAGAAGGGCCAGATCTGCTGTTCACAGTGCCCTGAGCTGTCATTGCTCTAGAGGAGAAAGAAAACAAACAAGCGGGGTAAATCCTGGAGCTTCTGCTGTCTCAGAAGCTGAGTCTCCTTAAGGGACATGATGGCTCAAGATAGGTATGCAGTGCACTTGCCTTCCAGCAGTCAAACACACCGCTGCCATGACTATTGCTACCAGTTGCTGAACATACTTTAAATAGAAAACAGGGGTTTCATTTTTATGACTTGAACATTTTACACATTAGCAATCTAATGCTTCAAAAGGTGCCCAAAGGGCAAATGCTGCAGCATCCACAGGCTAGCAAGACTTCTGGTTCTGAAGCCCCTAAGCACTGTATTCTCAGTATAAATTAGAATTTTTACATTGCCCTGCACAGTGCACGTGGGGGTGAGCTCCAGCTGGGAGAGGCATGGTTAGCTGCCACCCCGCAGGGAAAAAGGAAAACAACTCATGCAGGCAGGCATTGCTCTCCAGCTCAGACAAGCCATCCCCCCTGAGCCTCCCAATTCTCTTCCACACTGCATACTGGAGAGCAATGTGGAAACATCAGGCTGAAAGGAGAGAGGGGGCGGTTTCACGCAGCCAGGCCTGCACTCTTTTTACACCAAAGCCATTGCATGGCCTTTAAGTTAGAAGAAAATTTACAGCCAGTGCAGACTGAAAGGGCCAGAGATCCTCAAGCGTCACCACCCCAGCCAGGAGGGAAGGAATGGAGCCACACGTGAACTGGAGCTCTGACCTCAGCAATTATACTTCATCAGACACTATCTGACATTATCAGAGATTAGATCTTAATGCTAGTGACCCAGGAAAGGGGCTATGGCCCAGAACTGCTGAGCGTATCAGGCACAACTTCAGTGACTAGTCAGAACAGGAGTCCCCTTACAGCACACACCCTCATTTCTGCAGCAGCAGTATGGTCTTTCTAGTCTTCTTTGAAGAGCTGCTCATCACTGGCATGAAATTACAGGACGCTACAACTAATATTAGCACCTACATCCAAAGTGCTAAAACTATGGGTAACAGATGAAAGTCTACCTACTCACAATTATAAACTCTACCAAGGAGCATGAACTTACCACTTGGTGAGGTGAATGAGATGTTATCCAGAACTTAAGAACAGAACATAACAGAAAACACCATGAAGAAAGTTAGAAGCAAGTGTTATACCCTGGGTTCATGTGCACATATCTCCACAAACAAGATTAGCTTTTGTTGCAGAGACCTCCTTATGCATGCAGATCTTGGAGCACACCAGAAATGTACCCAAGGATTACTCCACACACTGGCAAAGGCAGGGATGTGAAACTCTTGATGTATTTAAAGTGGTACAGAAATGAGCAACTCAAACTGAGAAATGACAGAGTCAAGAGTTGAGGACAGCAAATCTAATCATCACCCTTCACATCCCTTAATCTGTTTCCTTTAATCCTTTTTTCGCCTCATTTAAAAAAAAAAAAAAAGGCAGTGAGCTAATCCAATCATCTGTATTTAAAATACATGTAGTAAGGCCTGTAATTGAATTATTGTGGAGCTTGTTATAAAGGTTATCTTGGTAAGTTTCTGGAGAGCAAAGCAGTGTGGAATCACACTTGCCTCAAATAGAATTCTGCACTCTGAGGATTTCTTGAATATATATTTGGAAGAGACACACACCAACACAGACTCTGTCATTGCTCAATCCTCCTGCAGGACTTGCACAGCTAGAGTACAAGTATATGTATGATGCAGTTTTTCAGCTTTTGTTTAAAATGCAAACCCTTCCCTCTCCTTCAGCTGCCTTTGTGTCAACGTCTCTCACCAAGAAATACTCTGAAGAGGGGTGCTCTTTCAGCAAGTATTTGCTACGCACTGATGAACTCATGGGTGGAAACATCATGCCAATCCTTGTCTTAAGAAGCTCACAAGTAACCAGAAGGATGTCAGGAAAAGCTAAAGTAAGCCCAGATTCACCAGAGGACAGAGTCAAAGGGTACATTGTTTGAGATGTGAACAGAGAAAACCTGGAAGGCTGAGTTAACCTGGGCACTGGCAATCAGAGTCATTTAAAAGAGGAAAAAATATCAGTCAAAGTCATGTCCCCTTTGACAGTCAAATTCACACACACAATCATTAACCTTTTTTGCAGCTGCATTTTGGATGCAACAGGGAAAGGAAATCTTAGGGAAGTCAGCAGCTAGATCTGGAGAGAACCAATTCTCATGGCTGCTAATAAAGGAGAGAGATGTGGCACTTTTAACATGTAGAAGAACAAACTGCATTATAAATTGCTGAGGGTGAGAGCACAGGGGTAAAGAAAGACAAAATGACAAGGGGAGCCAGAATGGTTTGCAGGAGCAAATGGCTTCTAAGAAAAGTGAACATGAGGTTATCACAGTTGTTTTATCTCTAACACATGAACAAGTAGTGACGATCACTATAAAAGAGACTCTTCAACATAGTAGGTCTTAGTCCTTCTTCCCAGTTTCTGTTCTTACATCAACATGACCTCACAAGACAAAGGCATTGTAGGGTACAAGCATATATAAAAAGTTCTTAACACAGAAGTGAGAATACTTCATCCAGATGGCAGCCTGCTGAATTCAAGCCTAGAGCTGGCCAAGGGTGTCCCCACAGCACAGTCTGTACCCCTGTTGTGTTGACAAGAGACTAGGAAATAGATGGAGTCAATCTTCTTCATTACAGAGCAACCTCACAGACTGTTGCCGAAGAGCAAAATGCAGGAAACTCTTTGCTGTCAGCAGGCTTTTTTTCTAGCAGTGTGAAGGAAGACTCTAATAGGTTGTCACTCCTATAAGTAAGCTTACATCAAACTGAGGGCAGATGGATTGAGCATAATTTTGTGAGTGATCAAAAGACCAAAACCAGTAACTTGACTTAGTTTTGTAATATTAATACAGGAAGCATGCTGTTGGCAGCAGTGACACTTTTGTTTCACCAGACTATCACCTTATAGATGATCATAAAGTCTGACACTGCAAAATACTGGGAAAACAACTGCTACCACATCTGCAGACCCCATGGGAGTGGGATGCTCTCTGAAGCTTGTAAGAAGCTGATTACACTCTGCAAATGAATTTATAGAACTAAAACCAAGTTCAGAAATCATAATGGACCATCAGAAGAGTAGTGCAAGTAGCAGAATTCCTTCCTAGTAGTTTGCTGGTCTCTGCACGTGTAACTCATTTTCAGAAATGGTAGGAGTACTAGGTGGAATTATGCTAAGTTTAATTCAAAATGAAGATGTCTGCAGCAGGATTTGTTCTAACAGCACATTTCTGCCAATGGCTTACACAATCTCTGCTGTATCATCCAGGGAACTACAGCCATGGCACAATCCAGAGTCCATCTACTTCTCCAGCCCTTTCTACCATTGTACATCGCAGAAAGAAGCTACTGCTGATCTAAGTCATCATATCCTCAGGCCAAAGTGGACTTCTGATTTCAAACCAGCTGGGATGACAATAAACAGGTTGCAACACAGCCTGACACAGGTCTAGATCTCATGCAGATCTCAGCCTGAATTCTCACCCATAAAGCAGCTGTTCACAAACCATGACAAATCCCTGCTTCAAATAGTGGTGCTACTAATAATATGCTTAAGCCTCATCTACACCAAATGGATGGAGAACAAGAGATCACCAACAAGTCAGTGGGCAGCAGTGAGGAATTCTCTTACCTTCCATGGCGTATTTCATATCTTGGGCAAAAAGACTCCACATTACCTCTGCGCTGATCTTCCCAACAGCCAGCTCTTGAGGAAATCTGAGGGGACATTTGGGAAAGTCTTTGGCATGTATCAAGGCAAAGGGCTCTTCTTTATTCAGCTCTGAGCTGAACTACAAGTTGAAAAGCTCAACATTACAGAGGCTTCCTTCACCCTAGAAAAATGACTAGGAGGAAACTGGAGATCATGGACCAGACTCTGTGGCATAGATTAAATAATGAGAACAACACTGCTGTTGAGACTGGTTTTAACTCAAAAAGCCAGGCCCTGGATGTCTCTCCTAGAAAAGATGCATACAATAATTTTGGGAATCTGATCTCAATGCCCTTGCACCTTTTTCCCCCTTCTCCCCTTTCTTGTCCATATTTCTTTTTCTTTTTTTTTCTAGGGTTACTAGGCTGACAGGTGAAGACTAATCATGTATCCCTGCCATGTTAAATCAACGATCACTGGGGTATAAGCCAGCCCTTTGTGTATTAGACCTTGTCAGGTATTTCCCTCTCTCCTGCCCTGTAGGACCGTTGGAGGAGTAACCACCAGTTAAACAGACCAGTTTCAGGTTCCTTTCCAATGCTGTGCCAACCCCATCAAATGCAATCTCCCAGTGCTGTACCAAACACCACGTTCCTAAATCACAACGTAAGGTGTTGTCACCATGGCACCACTGTGTGCATTAATGTGCATCCCAGAACTGCTCAACATCAGAAAAAACCAAAAGAACTCTCACCCCATTTTCAGGTGCCTCCCTGAGTTCAGGATTGTAATAATCAGGGTGTTTGTGCTCGAACGCCATCGTAACTGAACCTTTTGAAACTCTTCCATCCCAATCAAAAAGTTATTTATACAGACAGAGACAGATAAGACAGAAAGACAGACAGACAAGATAAGTACTTCTATAAATACACAAGTGACAGAAGAGATAGAAAGCAGTTTAACAAATAAAGCAGAGCACACAGAGACTAGCATTAGCCATACAGGACATGGATGATTCTTACTGATTCAGGACTGGGGTGTAAGAATTCTTGTCCTCTTCTATGATGGAAACTATCAAAGTAATGAGCTTGGGCCAGAAATCCAGATTCTTTATGCTGGGGCCCTGTTCCTCAGGGGGAAGGTCCTGATTTTTGTTCTGGGAAAGAAGCCATTGGAAAACCAGTGTAAATTTAAACGGGAAGGGAAAAGGTGACAATTGTAGATCATCATCCAAACTCCAGACGCTAATTACATGTGGACCCTTTCTTCTGAGGAGCTTAAAATTATTAATGTCTGCTGGCAACTTGTGTGATCTAATGCAAAACACAGTAACCTGCTAAACCACGTTGCTTACCAGTGGCCTCAAACCCAAATAGTCCCTGTTTTGTCATGTACCATGTCAAGAGCAGGTCAGGCTCCAGGAGACCTGCTGAGACATCATTTGCTCTAAGCTTGTTCCAAACACTCACATTTTAGGCACCTGGGTTTATGACTATATCCACGTTAACACACTGTGTGTGCGTTACTGCAGAGTGGCCAGTAGTGGTCTCAAGGATTTGATAAGAGTTTGTGTCTAGAGGTACCTCCTAAGCCCACTGCAGGACACTGGGTGCCAGAAAACAAGATAAAATTTCACTGCTTGAGGTTTATCTGTGCTAAAGACAGTTTCTTGATCAGTCTACGTGTGCTCTAATAGGATTTTGCTCACTCAAAAGCTGCATCAAACTTTTCCTTCACAAATAACTGCTCATGAAATAAAAGAGCTGAGGCTGGCAAAACAAATCATAATTAGTGTAAAACAATTATCCACCACTTACTAATTAGTTCTCATTAACTGATTACAAGTTTTGTGCAGTCAGAAGATAACAAGTCACATAATTTTTTTTTATGTTGGCTTTTTATATCAATTAGTATTCTCGTTATTATCTTAAGAAAATCAGAAACTTGGATTTCTGCCTGCTTATCAGCTACTCACAGGATCTGTCTGGTACTCGCGACTGTACAGCTCATGGCAATTGTTGAAAATGTACTCATAGGTGGAGTTGAGGCAAGCTTTTACACAGTCCTTCACTACCTGGCTGGCTCGGGGTGGACTCTGCAGCTCTTGGACCTGGCAAGGAGACAACAAAGAGAGTCAAACAAAGCACTGTTCCTAAATCAAACAGGGAAAGAACAAGTCACAGGGGTTTGGGAACTACCCAGGGCTTGGTGGATCTGCTTGCAGAGACTTGTGCTATCAGCAACCTGAAACCATGAACAGGTCACTCTCCCCAGGCACATAAAACAGCAGTGACAACACTTATGTCCGCGCAGGATCATTTGGAGCATAAAAAAGATTTTGAAGTGCCATCTTCAGAATAAATAAATCATGTGGCTTGATATATGTATAATCTGAGCCAAGCACACATGATTTCTGCTAAATTTATAGGATTTTGCTGCGAAGCTAGTGAACAATCTTTTCAACCATCAGAAGAACATGCAACAGACTAGCAGAGCACATTACATCTGATCTGGAAAGTATTGCTGAAGACCAAACACTCACATGCCTTTATATACAATAACTTTCTTTAATGATATCTTTCTTCACAAGCTTTACTGAATTTTAAAGCACACCAGAATCCTTGGGGACATGCCAACTGACATGTCTTCTCCTCTTGCAACAACAGCTCTTTTCATCATTTCATTGTTACATTGCTTTAGAAAAAACACTGCAGGGTTACTTTAAACTAAACAGGCATGACCCTGTGAATAAAACTGTAACCTGAGACAATTTTGATATTGTCACTACATCTAAACTTTTTGTAGTATTTCTATAAAGCAAAATTTCAATACAGACATATTGTCTGAACAAACACTTTCAAAATGAAGTTCTAGAACATCATTTACCCTGGGGCTTAAGACTAACATTCCTGAAATAGCTCAAATTAAAGACTTGCTTTGCTTTTGTTAAGATAAAAATTATTAAGTGATACGTGCTAATTTACAACAGCATTTTTAAAAAAGTTTACAAACAAAAATTAGGAACTAAAAATAATCTCATTATACATTGCTAGAACAATAAACTTGACTACAGAACCAGCACATTAGCATTCACAACAACTCTCTTGGATCTCCATTGAGAGATACTATCCCATTTCAGTACCTTACCCTCCAAGAAATAAATTTAAAAATATTTACTAGATAAAAAATGGTGAAGAGATGGTAGTGACTGATAAATGTTGTAGACAGTTTTACAGGAGAAGCTTCTTAATGTTATTATCAAAAGTAAATTAATCTTCCTAAAACCAGACAATTTTCTTTTTTTTTTTTTTCCTTTTTTTTTTTTCTTTAATCATTTTGTGCTGTATTTATGACTGAAGAACCCCAGGGAAAGAAAACAGCTTTCATCTTCATGATGCAAAATACAGTGAAGTAGAGATAAAATATGGATGTTTATTACATGGTCAGTAGATGATCTCCATTTTCTGTAAGCGTCTAAAGCACAATGACATGAAAAAATGGTTTGAAAATGGGAAACGAACTCCGGTGGCAAAAACTGCAGAGGCCCCTTTCCCATCCCCACTCATAACACTACCTTCATCCTGAAAAAAGTGATGCTAGTCAGCAAATCCACTGTAGACTTCAGGTCCTGCAGCCGTTCACGGCTGCTTGCTGGGAAGTTATTCTGTAGACACAAAAAGGGAAATCCTGTTGGAAAGCACAGTCAGATCCATGCAAGGCTTCAAGCGTGTGCTAAATAAGGAAAGTGTCTTGGAAACATTTCCTGCTTGAGAAGCTTGTAACAGTCAAAACAATGCTCAATAAATAAGGCCTTTTTGCTGCAGGAGCTTATCTGTTTGCTTAATTAAATAGCTTCTCATATGAATGCGAAGTTTGTGGATGCCAGAAGACTGACAACTCTCGGTGGCAGATCTCTCCTTGGCTGTAGAAGGAGCAGGCAGAGAGCAACAGCCTCGCCACCAGCAGCCCAGGCCTCTTGCTTCAGGTTGCTTGTGCGGGCCCTTTTCTTTCTGCACTCCGTGCTTCATTTTTGGCTTCTCTTCTGAGACACCAAGAGGTGTGGTATAGTAGCAACCTCTCCAGAGAAATAAACTGGACTGAGAAGGGAAAATGAGCACTGTTCCCTGTAAGAAGTCATCGTAACGACTCAGTCCCCTGTAAGATCCCATCTGCCAAGATAAGCATGTATTCTTCAGTGCCTCCTTCACTCTAACACATTTATTTTATACACTCTGCCCACCACCCCACTGTGCATAGCCATAGCTTCCTCTTCGATTCTCTGAGTTCCACCAAAATTACAAGTCTCATTGTCCCTTCCAGATATGATACGTCTGTGCACATGTGTGTATGTATGTATATATATGCATGCAAATGCTGAATGCAGGAAGCTTAGCTTCTTGCAAGAGACAGTTCCCTTTCTGACCTTGGGCATTTTGCCCTTTCTTACATTCCCATTCTTTCCTTTCCGTGTCCTTTAACAGCGTTCATGTTCCTCAGTATGTTCTTACATTCAAGCTGATGTGATTGGTTTTGCTGCAGGTAAAATAGCAAAGGCAACCTTCACTTGGATCATCTCTTCTTATTTGTGCATTCAAAAATTGTTAGAGACAAAAGTAAAAAGGGCAGAGGGGAACAAATTTTCATTTATTACTGAGGATTTGCAGAAAAATATGCTGTCTCTTGACAGCAATTGAGCATTGCTGCAGTTCAGCTAACCACTGCAAGCAATTTAATACTCTTTACAGTCATTTGTAAATGGTTATTCCCAGACAACTCTCCTTTTAAAGTTAAGTTGTCCATACACAAACTTTTTGGCACTCAGGGCATTTGCCAGAATCAAAGACTTCCGTGAGTCAAGATTTAAACACAAACCATTGGATAAATTTTGGAGACTGAAAGCATGTTCTTGTTTAGGAATAGTAATCAGGAAAATATAACATTATCCATATGGAAATTCAACCTCCTCTGTGCTTATGTCAGCTAGCGACCAACCAACAAAAAGAATGATTGACATGAGCACAGATTAACTGCATTTTCTCACAAAACACTTTTCAAAATTATATTCAGAGGGCGACTTGGAGCTACTCTTGAGAGGGCTCCACCTCTCCCCTCCTCACCTGCTACCCTGCCCCTGAAGGAACATACCTTGGTTTGACATTTTATCTTTTTCACAAATCCACACTCATGGGTCTTCATTGTTACAAGTGCTTACAAATAACTTGATTAAATTATAGGAAGGAGGAGGCTTAATCTGGGTAATTTAAGTTGTAAATTGCCATCTCCTGTCTTGAAACCTGGAAACTAACACCTTTTTCTTCTGGAACTTAACCTGCCCTTCAGGGGTCTTAAAATAATTACTAAGAGCTCCCATTTTGCTAAATGTACTGCCCAACAGATAACATCTAAATTATTTAAACCACACAAATCTTTCCTGGTCCTTTACGTAAGATCTTGTTTGTCCAAGGTTTGGTTGCGTAAGCCACCAGAAAGCAGCTTGTATTGAAGACCAAGCAAACAAAAAAAGGCATTACCAGCACAGCTTCCTATTGCCATGTGCTGATAATTTTCCCTCTGCTACTCAGTGGATCTATGTTCTTTTTACATCTTCTCTTCCAGTAATGTAGTTTTAGAACAGCTCTTTACACAACATTCCTTTTATCTTCTTTTGCACCTTGCCCCTCGTGCTTTTTGTTTGTCTTCCTAATGCACTTCTCCTCTTACTCCACCTTTTTTCCCCTCCTCTGTACGCTTTACTGTGTTTCAGATAAATGCACTAACCAGAAGAGGAACTTCTTTTAAATAAATAAAATCAAAGCTCACATTTTGCCACCATTTTTAATTTTTTTCAATGAATTAGTCGCTAATCAAAATAATATAGCAAGGAGTTAAAAACCAGAGCCAAGTCACTTGGTAAGACTACGTTGACTCTGGAGTAGCAAAGAAACCAGAGGGTTTAAGCAGCCTGATGGACTGATGCCTACATTTGAAACTCATCTCTTCCCAATATGCTGAAGTGGGAGGGATCTCAATGTGAGAGCACATCTTGTAGATCTAGAGTCAGGGACAGTGATTCAAGTTTGCCAGACCTAAAATAAGTGACAACATGGCTGCAGGTTCTCTAAAAGATTTCTGTCTTACTAGGGGAGAACAACTTTATTTTCTCTTTGTAGATGACATCTGAGGTAGCTGATAAGAACAACTCAAATTAATCAATCCAATCCAACTTGCATTTCTGGGAGACTATCAGAGATGAGCATAGTTCAAAATCCTTAAATTATTTCAGAAGCGTTGAGGAAGTTATAATGGAAGAAGAAAAACATGATTCTATCCATGAGGAAAACAAAACAGTGTAATCAAGCAGCAAGCTTGTAATGACAATTCCCTAAGACATAAACTACCCAAAAAGTTGGAAATGTAAGAGAAATCTAAATGGTGTGTTTCCCCTCTGCTCACAAGAATGACTGAAAAGATTCTGTTTATTCCCACTCACCCTGTACATTGAGAGATCAATCCGAAGTGAATTATGAAGCTGGTCCAGAAGCTTCACAAATCGTTCTTTCTGTGGAGCAGAAAACACCAATAAACATCACACACGATCATTGTGCAATTGATGTTCAGAGTAAGCAGCAGGATATCAGGGAATTGGTGTCAGACCTCAGGAGAGCAGGAGGAAGCAATATGGATGCATGGTATTGTGCAACAAGTATTTTCTTTCGATTCTTGGATATTTATACTGTAATTATTTCTGAAGTCTGTGTAACATTAGAATTGTCACAAAAATACTCTGTTACCACGCTGAAGCAGAGGCAGAACAAAAATCCCTCTGATTCCTAGTCTGCAATTTGCACCAAACTTATATTTAAGAGCAAATATTTATTCAGAGATGAATAAAGGATTAGGCAAAAAGGGTCTAATTCAGCACAGTGACACAGCTCCAAGATCTTATCTATTTGTTCAGTGACAAGTATTACAGACTTCTCGTGACTATTTTCTTGAGGTCAGGTCTCTCCACTGGATTTTGGCTTGGCATTGTGAAGACCTCCCCATTCAATCTAAAAATTCTCAGTCTGATGGGAAGCATGACCTTTTCCAAATATTTTTCCAGCATGCTCAAGTGCACCACACATTATACGAAAAACATTTTAACCATTAGGGCGATAGACTTTTTTGGTGGTTTCTTCTTAAAGCAGTTGCTAGTTTTAAGAACAATTCTGAAACATTCAGATTGCACGGTATAGTTTATCAACAGCATCACCACACAGAGTTTATTATTATTTGCTCATTCTCATACCATCTGTGCTCTAGTGTGATTTGAACATGAAGAATAAACATCACAATGCATTACACTGATTAATATCTAAAATGTGTGATGATGATGACAATAAACCTGTGCTCTTTGTCTAGTCTAGAAGAGCTCCACAGCTTCTATCTCCTCACAGATTCAATGTTCCTTAAACAGAACAAGTTATTTACTGAAAGGCAGAAGCACCAAAGGCAAATTACAGAAGTCCAATTGTAACATCACCAAACACGCAAACATACCCCAAAATTGGAGGCTGCAAAGCGGTCCGAAGCAGACACATTTGTGGAGGCAGTTGTGTGTGCATAATAAGCATTGATATTGGCAAGTAAGGTGCTCATCACAGCTGGCACGCCTGGGCACATGTATTTAGAGGAGAGACATGCAAAATGCCTGCAAAAGGACAGTTCAGAAAGTCATTCCAGTCTCTCTTGTGTAGCACAACTTGACTCTAGCCCTTTAATAGCCCCCTTACTCTAGCTGGCAGCATGAACAGATGGAAGTTATGTTTTCTCTCTTTTTGTAAATCTCCAGCGTCTTAGAGTTCTTTCCAAAAGATACCATCTAGACAACAGATATGCTCAAAACAAGAGAAATCACTTCACTACAGCCTTTTCCAGATCATAAAATAGCTTCTCAACTATTTGTTGCCAACAGCTTGTGACTTAGGTGATACCCTGCGTTCTGATGCCTATTCCTAGAACCAAGTCTGACACAAGGAAATCTATATAATTTGCTGCCACTTGAGACAGCCACAGGTTGCAAGGTGACATGAGGCAGCAGCAATTCAAAAGCATTCAAGCACAGCAAGATCACACACTAGTATTTCTGTGCTGCACCGATATGTGATTCCTTAGGGCTAACCCTTCCAGCCTGCAGGAAGCATGCACGCTCATTTGCATTTTCCCATTTAACTGCTCTCATTAAAGTGCAAGTAACCTTCCTGCAGGAAATCTCAAAATTATGCCAGAAGTGTCCAGGCTTGTGAAATGATTAAACAATCAAAGAAAATCTATTAAACATAAGGGGGGAAAAAACCCAGAGCTTAAGAGGTCTGATATGGGACACAGCAAGTAAAGTTCACTCCAACAGACAGGACAGTTGGGCCAATTTTCCTTCATGCAGGAACCTTCACTGAGGTCCCAAACTGAATGTGGGAAATATTTTGGAGATACAGCTTTCTGGTATGAGTCCCTTAGGCAGACATTAGCTTCTGTGCTAGTTAACCTACAAATGATAACAGAAAAACCCCTCCAGTGAGAGAATTTCATGGGAATTCACAAGTCAGTATTTCAGACAAACGTGATACCGATGCCTGAATTTAATTTGCTTGCTACATGAAACTTATGTACCAGTTGGTTATTTAGACACTTGGTAAATAAAGATAGACACATAAAATGACTTTGTTTTGCTTGAAGAGAAGGCATGAGGAGTGGGGTCTAATCAATGTCTTGACTACTTAGCAGAGAGGGGAGGCTTAGTGAGAAGATTGAGCCAGGCCAAAATCCTTTTAGAGGGAAAACTGAAAGATAAGCAGCAATATGCAGCAGTTACAGCATAGGAAATTCAAAGTAGGATTTTCCAATTTGAATTTCAACCAGGAATTTCTTCCCCAGAGTAATACAGCCTGAGGACAGGAGATGTTGTGGATCTCCATCCTTGGAAATTTTCAACACACTGAAAGAAGCCCTGAGCAGTCTAGTACAACTTCCAAGTTAGCCCAGCTATAAGCAGGGACTACACCTCCAGAAGTGCCTTTAAATTCTTTTCCACTTTGGCTTACATGAACAGGCAGAAAAGGTGCTTGCAAGGTGACATAAGCACACATTAGAACTTATCCAAGGACCCAGACCCCAAAACTTTCAGCTTCTAATACGAAAAAGTTCACTTTTGTTTGCTGTATTTAATAGCACATTTGAAATAAGAAATGAGCTAAGCATAGCTACTAGTAGTCTTTAAGAGGAAGAATGGCTGATCCCAAATCCAAGTAAAAGTAGAGCAACAAGGAAAACGCTCTTTGAAGATCAAAAATTGCATTAGCCTAGCTCCAAAGAGGACAAATCAGTGGCTCCATTACTCAAACTTCCTATAAATACCTTCAGCGGCACCTGGGAAATTAGTGACTTCAAAGGACTGTATCAATTGCCACAACAGACATGTAGGACAAACACTTTCAGAAATCTTCAGTGGGATCCTTGGGCAATATCTTTTTAACAGAAGAATGCTCAAACAGAGATTTTTAGAGTCTTAAACCAGGAATGGCTCAGCTTATCAAGAATGAAATATGGTCATTTACACTACCAAAGTTGGTGTAATTCATTAGAATTAGTATTAAAAATGCTCACACAAACTGTTCAGATAGATGCTCAATTCCAGCACATTGTCAGACATAGATTTCTAGACTTTGAGGAAACCAGTGATTCAGACACAGGCAGTCTCCTCCCGCTCACAGTAAGCCCCACAAGAAGCTGCCGTCACTGTCAAGCCTTCCATTACCAATGCATTTTATCTTCTAAATATTAACAGCCACATCAATTAGTGACACTGATTATCTGCACTAAAGACCACACGAAATGCCTCTTACGTCATGGCCTGGTATATTGATTCAATGCCGTAACGCATTGCAAATTCATCCACGATCTCTTGAGCTGTCTCATCAAAATACACCTTCCAGGCATCATCTCCTTTGGCATCAGGGATCTTCACCACCCCATTCCCTTGCACATCTGTGAGATGGTGAAAGAGGTTCTGAAATATAAAACAGGAATGGAATTACATGAGAGGCTGCTGAAGCCTCCAAGTGAGTTTCATGAAGAGCTTGGAACTGCTGAGAAGGCAGCACTAACACAAGTTTCTTTGCTTTCCTCCCTCCTTCTTTCCCCCTACCCACTAAGAATTTTTCTGCTTTTACCTTCTTTTTTTCTCCAGTGCTCCTAGCTGAATTTTTCACATGCATAACTACAACTCTACCCAGCAGACATTGTGAATGATGCAGAGGAGTGCTTCAATGCAGTGAAACCACGGACTAATTGGTTTCCTAAAACCTACACATTTCTGTCCTCAGAATGAAATGCCTTAACATGGACAAGCTATTTAAACTAGCTGATGTAACAGCTCTGTACCAACTTTGTAATTATTATTATACAGCAGAACAATCCAAATATTTATTTTTTTTCCCCTGAAAAGGACATCCTTAAGATCACCCCTAACAACTAGACATTTGCATTATTATTCAGCATAGCCTTTCACTTTATCTAACACTGCAAAGGCTTTCAGCTATCATTGCTGTGCAGAAATTGCACATTCACTTCAGTGGTTTTCCCAGTAATCTTCAAATTCACATCACTTGCAGATTCATCAGCCTTTTGCAGACAGCTGGCTCCCTGTAGTAAGGGATGCAAGAGTCTAATGATCTCATTAGGAGCTAGAGGACTCTGCTTTACACTACTATTTTCCTGATTAAATTATTCTAGCTGTAAATCATCTTCATTTTATGATACACAAATGAAAGAAGGTGATACTTAAAAAGAGACATATTTGCAAAAAAAGAAGGGCAGCAAGTGATCATGCATGTTCAGAAGGAAAAAATGAAATAATTTACCAAGCAGAAGCCATTACTGAATTAAAAACCATTAAATATGTGTTGAAGGACACAACACAGCCTACTAAAAGAAGCCTATTGATGTTTGTATCTGCCTGTTCCCTGGTAAGGCCAGAAGACAGCGCAGGGCTCATCTAGCCCAGCGTCTGGATAAACATGTTGTTCCCCTAGCTGAACGTTCCTCTCTGTGATACATCTGTCATTCTTTTCTAACCTGAATTTGCTTCAACTTCACTGGACCTCATGATATTCTTGCATGTCAGGTGAAAGGGGCTCTGACTACTCTTCCTTATTCAGGCACTTAAGAGACAGGCCCTGCCACCTGCCTTCTCTCTGACAGATAGACTGGGCACCATGCATCTCCCCAAAACAAGGTTTTCCCTTTAGTCATCCTCACAAGTCATCTTTGGATTTCTCCCAACTTTCGCAGCACTGCCTGCCCAGCTTAGTTCATCCTGAAACAGGGCAGTACCCAGTAACCAGAGCTTCTGTTCTTCTGTTCCCCAATAGCTGTTCATAGCTATATACCAGTGCAGCAGCACAGAAGACTTTAACACTAATATCTGCATTACTCAAGAGCAGTCAAAGCCTTCCTGAGACCAGAATCAAATCATAAAGCATTTTAGTATGCCTTCTGTAAAGAAAGACATAGGTATAGCGCATGCTGAAAACATCGCTCAAGGAAATTCAGAGGTTTCTCCACATTAAACCCGTGGTGGGCTCTGAGTTGGGCCAATGCGTGACCTCTGCCTGACAGCAGCAGAGCTGTGACAGTGTGACAGACTGAGCCAGCCAGCCCTCAGGATGGGGGAGACAGCCTAAAGCCTTCTTTGCCCTCCTGACAAATGTGGGTCTGATGATTCACCGTGTTTCTGGGCCTGCAGAGCAGGGAAAAGGAAGCTCATCTAGGGCAAGGAGGAACATTTCAAGGAAATAAAGGTCAGCAAATTGCTTCTTCAAGAGACAGAACGGACCTGGTGACGACTGAGCTGAACCCGCTTCTTACCTCATGAAGGCAAGTGTACTGAATATGATAAGGAGCCACTTTCTCCTCGCCTTTGATCTCCACACTGATTTGCAGGCGAATAGCCCCAGACACAGCAGACTTATCTGTTCGCTTCTCTAGAAGGAAAAATCATCAGCATTTACATCCATTTGTCATGTTCAGAGCACAGCCATCTTAGGTAAACACATTAGAAAATAAACTGCTGGAAGCTAAGGCTGAGCTTGTGATCAGAGACACCACAGAGAAAACTTCTGACTTTTTTCTTTCAAAACTTTGAAAGACTGACTGTAAGCCAGTCCTTCCAACAGCAAATGTCCAATAGGGTCACTGACCTTGGATTCGTTTGGCTGAATGAGAACCACCAAGGACAGAGTCCTTTCCTGAGAACAGCGCTGACTCATGTGGAATTTGTTCCTGACTTCACTATAGTCCTGAGCTCCTGGGAACTGCTGGTCGTCCCTATCAAGAAGTGCCCCTTGAAATCTTGCGGGCTTTTTTTCTTTCCTGCAAACTGCTCAGATGCACCCAAGTATTCTTGAATGTTCCCAAACTAACACGTGACATGTTTTCAATCCCAAAGCCCTGCTCACCAAGGTTATACCACACATCCATTTCTCCGCTCAGAGTACGGACTTCAATGATTGTCTGCCCCAGGAAATCATCTGACTCGCGTTTCAGCCTCTGCTTGACACGAGACTTGATGTCATCATCTTCATCCCATACTCGCACCTTGATCCGGTCAGAAGAATTATGGCACTCACTGCAAACAAGACCAACATAATGTTAAATATAATGCAGCCAACATTTATATGCTACATGCTTCCCATTCCTCTTGGCCCCCTTGTCCAACAGTAGAGGGAAAAAAGGCATGAAAAAAAGGCAAACAAATGCCTATTTATAAGTGGAGTATCTGACAGGAGCAACACAACAACACTGTAGTGCACTCTAAATGCTCCTGTGACATGTTAGACACTGCACTTCAGATGCACGCTGAAGGACTACCCTGCCCTGACCACAACCACCAACTTCAGACTTCGAAGTGGCTGTGACTCTCCTGCTTGTCCTAACTCTCAGCAGCTGCTCCCGAAACGTGTGAATTCTCTTCACTGTTGTTGCTTTTGCTGTGAAGGCCACAACAGCCTGGTGATAGCTAGGCTGGTAAACTCAGCCTACGCACCCCAAAAATGCCAATGAGCATCTCACTGGTTTCTGATAGCTTTCCTCATCAATGATCTTCTGCTCAGCTGTAGGCGTTAAAGGCTACTTGTGCTTATGCACGTGCAGTATCTAGGATAGCATGGTCAAGGCCTATGACAAACACCCTTCATGCTGGTTTTTTATAAAAGATAAATAGCTCAGGTGGAGGTAGCTCTCTTGCACTACTGCTTTGTGACTCTCTTGAACTATTAATGCAAAATACATTACAATCAGATGATACAAATGCTGCCTGTGTGTGGGAGGAAAGGATGGGATATAGCAGTTACAAAGTTGGTATTTGATTACTAGAATTGATTCTGCCTATTATTCACAGCTCAGACTGATACTTTGTGGCCTGAGCGGGTCAGTAAAGACATTTCCATTAAAAAAGTTTACTGTTTGCTGAATCGGCACCCTCCAGCTTAATGCACAGGCAGAATTTGCAGCCTCCGCCTCTTTTTAGGTGTTCACATACCTCTTGTAGATACAAACAGGCTCCTGGATGTCAGAAGAGAGTAGAAGAACCTTATTAAAACAGCCCTGCTCCTTTACAGGGCATGCAATACAATAAAGCAATTTGAATGCTCATATAAGACCGTGACAAGGGTGATTACTCACCATAACCACTACAAATGTCTGCCCTCAAGGAAACAAAACCTATGAAAACAGGCAACTTCTGCTGAAGGCCTGTTTTCCAGCCTTTTTAACTTTAACATGCTGCATCTGTTGCTAAGCAACAGGGAGAAGGAAGAAATGGGTCAGAAGAGATCTGCTAAGCCTGGTCAATAAGACGTGGCAGTGACTGGTATTTGCATTCTCCCTACCAACAAATCATTTGGGCTCCTATTGCCAACTATTGTGATTCAGGACTGCTTAACAGACATCCACGCAGCTTCTGGCAATTTTTCCCGCATAAAGGAATAGCTGGGAATTATATGGAGAAAGTTAAGAGGCAATTTCTGGCAGTTCTGATCACGGGCAGAGACCATCATTGCTCCCTGCCTTTGCTGTGCAATCAAAGCTGTATTTAGAGTTATGATGAAAGAAGGTTCAATGTTTCTCTCCTGCCTTTATTCTCCCCTTCCTCCTCTGCTACTTCAAGGATGTCTTCTTTTAACAAAACCATGCAGCAAGCATTCAAAAGCAGGGAACTGTCACTGAGCAGTCATGCTTGGACTGCTGCTCTTTGTAGCTCTCAAATTTATCGGAGTGCATTGCCGTATCTACCAGCAACACAGCATAAGCATGTAAAAGAAATCCTCTGTTCCTGACACGGTGCACTAATGTACATCCTGGCAATACCATAGAGGCTCAGTGTTCAGAAGTGGATGGGTGTCTAAAACAGGTTGGAACACAGTGCCATTTACAAAGCACCAGCAAGTTAGCTCCGGACTTCTTCAGACCTCACCTTCTGGCACACCGTGCTTTTTGTTAGGACCACTTTGGTCTTGTTTCTTTGCTACCAATGGTCAGAAACTGCTCTTTCCTTTAAGAAAACATTCGGTGTTTAGACCTAACTCTACCTTAGGTGGTACCACATGCATCATCCCATGCTCCTGGAGTGGCTGGCTATCATCCTTCACTTGGCTACAGCAGTGTAATTCACTGCTAGGTGCTACAGGAAACTTAAAAGTTGCGTTTACTGAGCTACTGAAGCTTCTATTTTACCACACCTTTCTCTGAGGTTTTTAAGAAACTGCTCAATTTATATTCCTTATGCTGCTCCCATGCAGGAGAGTGAGCCTTATCACTCACACACAGCAGCTGAAAGCCTTGGGCTGGTGGCTTACCCATAAAACATCATCATCAAAGTCTGTAGGAACCACAGCCCTTGCTTTTGGTGAAGCAAGACAGCTGTGTCAACACCAGTTTACCTTCCAGTGAGCACCCCAACACAGACCCATGAATACTGGGGGACTTGGGCTTGTTAACTGATAATAGGCTTTTTAACTAATGAGAAATAGCTTCCAATTTGTGACAGCACCACAACTCTGTAAGACTGTGGCTAACAAGCTCTGCTGCTAGACACTCTCCTCTCCATTAATACAGGAGCTGAAACATTTCTAAAGATGCCTGCCCCACTTCTCGCTGCATTTTCATGAAGCTTGATTTCACTGCGTGCACACATACATCCGTCCAGTTGCCCACAGCTGAGCTCCCACAGCTTTCCCAAGCGGATGAGGAAATACTCTGTGGCCCCACTGCAAGGAAGAAACTACTGAATGCTTTTAGGCCCGTTTCAAAGTGCGAGAGACTGGAAACCAGGTTCCCTTTGCACATGAGTCAGAAATTGTCTCTTTCTTTTATATCTATATTGTTGTCCCAATCTTTGCAGTGGTGCCATTTTTATAAAGAACTTACTTTCACACTTCAAGCTACCAAAAAAGTAACATTTTCAGGAAACAGCACACCAAATCTTTAAGAAAAAATAAAATCAAGTAAATTGTTAATTTTTTCCATGACCTTTTTCTGCCTGAAGCCAGTGGTTACAGGAGCAATGGAAGCAGCTGAGTGTTTCTGCTGACTTGCTCTCTATCCCACTCTCTACCTCCGTCTCTTCTGCCACTTTCCCCTTTGTCCTTACCCAAACGCCCTATCCGCAGATGTGTCCTCTGCACTGTCAATACTCCAGCCTCTTCCCATGCCCAGCTAGCAGCTATGTGGAGAGGAAGCATGCAAGCACGTGAAGCCATAATTAATTCTGATCCTCACACACGGTGGCATGCCCACACACACATTAACTGGTATATTGGTGGCTAAACAGAACAGACAACTGCTGAGTTTACATTATAGTGCCTCCCACAATTAAGTTAGTAATCTGTATCTTTCTAATCTAGCTCCAACTTCCACAAAAAATTTGTAGAAAATGATTCTTAGTTCCAAGACCTCTGCACATCTGTAAAGGCTGTAAAGGCTGGCCCAAATTGATTCAGATGATGTCAGGGGTCTGGGACAGAGCACTGCACATGCCTCGCCTCCTCCAAAATGTGGAGAGAAAAAAAATAGGAGAAGTGTCTAAAAAATGACCAGAACACCACTTTTGAACCTAATAACATTTGTGATGAATTTGGTAATCATTTGCTGCTTGCGCTAACAACATTTGCTGTTACCTAACCTCCACAGGAACACAGAAAAAAGCTGTCTATGGGAAATGGCCTGGCTGAAAAAGTACGAAGATTTGGATGTGGTTCAAATGAAGTGTCTTGACACAGCAGGGTTCAACGGGCAGCTCTGTTGTGGTCAACCTCAATGGGAATGGAAGGCAGAAAACTTCTCAGGATAGGTTAATTTTTAAACACGCCAAGTCTTCACTATTAGGGAGAAAAAAAAGACGGTGGAGAAAACATCGAAGACAAAACCAGAGCGGTAAGAGAACAAAGTTAAAATCCTTAGCATCTTAGAAGTTAAGCACGACAGCACAATAATATGCCCTGAGATCCAGCTGTTGCTGTCTAAGAATAAAGAAATGAGTTTTCTGTTCTTACTAGCATGAAGCTCTTTTCTTAGGGGAACAAGTACAATCATTTCGCTGTTACTCAGTGCTACAACAACGACTGACAAATTAATGGTGCGGCTCTCCTAACTACAAAGAGCAGATAAAGTGATTCTTAGCATTACATCCTTAGCTATATTAATTCAGCCTTCCAAACAGGTGCTTGCCACAAGGAATCTACTCTATGTTCGAATTTAAGTTTCACATTAGTAACTGTGCAGGGAAACAAGCGGGATTTTATCAGAGTGCCAGTTTCAGTGTCTGCAGTACCCGGAGAATAAAGCAAGCAACTCAAACTGAATGGCCCCTGCCATGCAGTGAAGGGAGGCTGAGGGTGCAGAGTAACAGTGACATTTGCAAGCACAGTGGTCTCAGAAGGGGAAGTCTGAAAAACAGCTCTGAAACAGTCACATATAACCACAGAGACAACTGAAAGATGCTGAGCTTGATAACAGGCTCAGCAGTTGAAAGGAAAATCGAGGAACCAAATAGAAACTTTGGGGTGACAACCCAGTGGTTAGCTATGCAACAGCACCATTCCCAAAGGATTAACAGGAATGTGTATCAAGTGGGGCTCTGCTTGCCCTAGTAAAATATTGATTATGTGCTAGCAGGAGGCATTGCATTTGTTTTACCTCAGTTACTCTTTTGCAGTGAGGGAGAATAAACACGTCTCTTGCAAACTGTTCAATGACAATGTAATCTGTTCCAGGCAATGATTTCACACCCACCATTCAAAGCTTCAGAAACAGCTGCACTCAAACAATACAACTTCAAGAGGGTATTACTGTAAAATGAACAAGTCATTTGGTGCCAAGGCCAAGAAAAACAGCAAAGTCCTGTTTGAATCCAGTAACTTCTAAGTGCTCATGGTCTTTGAAGACTGGGGTACTTCCTGACAAAAAAGTAAGGACTAGCAGCCTCCTAACAAGCCCAGGGCTCTTCTTTTAAGGGGAATGGCAGATGAATTTGCTAAGCCACTATCCACCATATTTGAGAAGTCGTGGCAGTCTGGTGACGTTCCCACTGACTAGAAAAGGGGAAATATAACCCCCATTTTTAAAAAAGGGAAAAAAGGAAGACCGGGGGAACTACAGGCTGGTTAGTCTCACCTCTGTGCCTGGCAAGATCATGGAGCAGATCCTCCTGGAAACTATGCTCAGGCACATGGGAAATAAGGAGGTGACTGGTGACAGCCAACATGGCTTCAATAAGGGCAAATCATGCCTGACAAATTTGGCGGCCTTCTATGATAGGGTTACAGC
>VXBL01005236.1:223057-267885 GCA_013400195.1 Aramus guarauna
CAGCAGGTTGAGGGAGGTGATTCTGCCCCTCTACTCTGCTCCTGTGAGATCCCACCTAGAGTACTGCATCCAGCTCTGGGGGCCCCTGTTTATCAGGGAGTGTAGTGACAGGACAAGGGGTAATAGCTTTAAAGTAAAAGAGGGTAGATTTAGATTAGATGTGAGAAAGAAATTCTTTACTGTGAGGGTGGTGAGGCACTGGAACAGGTTGCCCAGAGAAACTGTGGATGTCCCCTCCCAGGAAGTGTTCAAGTGGATGGGACTTTGGGCAACATGGTCTAGTGGAGGGTGTCCCTGCCCATGCCAGGGGGTTGGAACTAGATGACCTTTGAGGTCCCTTCCAACCCAAACCATTCTATGATTCTATGGTTTAAAATGGAAACTCTGTTCTGTGGTCAAAAGTTTATTATCCTAAACACTGTCTGCCTTTGTAACACATTCAAATGGATGCTTAATATCAGCCTTTACAAAAAAAAAAGATTCCAGAAAGTCTCTATTTTCTATGGATAGATGAAATGTGTCTAAAAGAAGAATTCATGTCCTCTTATAATTGTACTGAATAGTGCAAAAATATCTTCCCTCTAATATTACTGGATCATCAGAGTTATGCAAACTTATCAAAGCTTCTACGTTCCAACAAATTTTGTACAAAAATTACAGCTAGATGGAGAAGAGAAACCCATACCGGCTGCCATCCCTGGAAAGTTTGTAGCCACCCAACTCTCGTGTACCAACCAATCCAGACAACTCTGAACAGGTAGGACACGTGCTGCCTTCTGTCCAGCCAGAGTTAAGGGCAAGGGAAGAGAGGTGAGGGCACACAGGACAAAGCAAGGAGGCCACCTATAAGCCTCATCATCATACCTATAGAAAGGGATCTGGGATTATTGCAGAACAGGAATGGCATGTAAAGCAAGGGAAACAGGCTTCCTTGTTCACAGAACAACATTTCTATAATGCAGCAATGGCTGGTGTCCCCTGTTGAGCTTCCTCCTGCCAAGCACCGTATATGCAGTCTTTGCATCAAGTCTGCAAAATTCTGAACTGAGCAGAAAGATCAACCCCTTACAGGTCTTCAAACTCCAATGAAAGATACAAAAATCTCTCTATAACACCACCTAAAGCTCAAGATGGAAATACACAAAGAGATAGTTTTCAGAAAGAACCATGACCTGCAACCACTTGCTTAGACAATGTGAATATGCTCCAAGAACTGGTGATTAATCTAAGCAGATGCCTGCAGTGACACAGGCTACTAGTGACCGAAATAGCACTTATAATGGAAACCTGAAGGGTTTTCAACATTGTCTTTTCTAAAATACGGTTCTAAATCTGAACTTCAAAATTAGGTCAAGCCTACCACAACATTTTTTCTGAAAATATATAGAAAAGAAACAAAATCATATTTAAGGAGACTTATTTAAGTTAATATACTTTTCCATCCATCACTGTAAATAAGCACAAAAAACTATTTGAAATAAGTTATTGCAGCCTTAAAAAATTTAAAACTTATTTAAGATGCTTTTAATAAACTTTACTGAGTCTGTAGAAATAATTGTATCACTCATCTGTACGTAGTCTCAATTCATGCCATGGATTACAATAGCAACGCTGTACTTTTAATGACTGATGCACACAGATTTCTGGCTCTACATCCAGCCTTTGAAGACTCTGGAATTGAGATTGTATGAGAGACACTGGGCACCTAATGAACATCAGCTACAAACAAGTCTGTGCAACAAGCCAAACAGACAAGGAACAGCAATTGCTAACCCACATGTTAGTTACTGACCTGACCTCTCTCTACTCACATATCTTGCACCCATTGAAATGTTCAAGCATTTTGAACACCAAACTTTTCATATGTCTACGGCAAGGCAGGCTTTCAGTAATTACCAGCACACCATTCTACCACTGTAACAAATTAATTTCATTCTAATAAACAAACACCCTCCACTCCAACCCTTTAAATCTGACAATCTCTTGATTGTCCTAATAATTTCTTCTAAAAAAGTTTGATATGTAATGGGCATTTTTGGCCTGCAGATGTTGATTTAAATTTCCATTTGATTATGAAGTAGAAAATTTCATAAATTTTAAGAGTTGTAAGCTGAAAAAAGATCCATAAATTAATCCCCCCGCCCCACACACACACCAAAAAAGGAAGACGGGTGTGTAAAAGACCAGTGCTGCATACACTTCTAAAGGACTCTCTCCTCCTCCAGTATAAGGTGAGCTTTGACATCTACTAATGAAACGACACACTGATTCCAGTACTGAATGCTTTCCTGCCATCGATCTGGACACTCTGCTCATTTCCTTCATCTCCTCCTGCTATTCCAAGGCAATTAAAACAACCACCTAGACACAGGCAAGACAGAAAGTAACATCAACTCTAATGCCCAACAGCATATTATCTGCTGAATCACAGACATGGCGATAAAATTTAAACAGTGGTACTGTTAAAACTGTGACATTTATCACGTTGCGCTATCTATCTTTAAACACAGTATTTGTTGGAGGTCCTAAAATTAGAAGGGAACACCCTGCAAATACCATGGTAACTACTTGGCATGGTAAATCAGGGTCCTTAAGGCTCCCAACACAGACTTACTGCTATTGTGACTACAGTTATCCAAATGGCACCTAAGCATACTTACTACGTACCAAGCAGTAATGTTACCCTGGATTAAACTAAGAATAAAGCCAACGGCTTATTCGCTCAAAATAGCACCAAGATTTTTCTGACGTTAATGAGTAGCTCAAAACTACTTTAAAAATAATATTGTTTGTACTGTGCATTGTAAAGACAAAGCCAGGCTGATATAAGCCTGATTTTAAAAGACAAACAAATTTCAGTCTGCAGAAATAGCTCCCCCCAAGAAGTTTAGGAAAAAACAGGGAAGAAAAAACTAGGAAAGGGAGAGAAGAGACAAGGGAAGGCTTACACATTAAAGGAAATAAAGATGTTTGAGGTTGAATGAGATCATCCAGAATCTTCAGAAAACACTTGCTTGTTGGATTTCATGTCTCCTTTTTGTTTTATAACATGTTCAATGATAAATTGAGGGTACTGTTTACTTATTCAATAAAAGCAGGGTGGAATAATGCATTCTTCAGCCTTCTGAGAGTAGTTAATATCTAAAAAAATTGTGCCTCTGGCCTTTGCTTTCAATTCAGACATATATGCATTGCTCATCTTGAAAGCAGATAATCCCTCGAGTTATTGTTACATTGATTTTCCAGAATTAAAAAGGGGAGACTGGTAGTGTCACAAACAAGTGACAGACAACTATCTTTGTTGGTCAAACACCAGTAGCAGGTCACAGCAACAGGTCACAGGAAGTTTGCTTAGTCTTTTACACAAACTTTACTCTTTTATATTTCAAAGAATTTTGAAAGTATGTCTATTAAGCAGGAACAAAAGTTACTGAGTTAAAGATTTTCCTTTCTCTTTAGCTTTCTATAGAAACATCAGTATAAGTGTTCACAGAGCAGACAACTTACGTATACACAAATAAGACAGATGAAACGGACAGGTGTGCGCTACGTACGTTGCTAAAGACATCAATCTTCCATATGCACATACACAATGCTGAGCAAAAATGAAACCATTGTACATTACAGGTGGTGCGGGAACATGTACTGACAGACAAGACATTGCTGTTGAAGCACAGATTGTACAAGCAGGCAAAATGGGGCTGAAAGTCCTTGTAAGAGCACTTACAAGTAAAACTTCTCTTCCCAAATGGGGTTCAGATTCCCAAAAATCGTTTTTGTCCTCTTCTTTGTTTTACCCACTTGAACAGTTACGTATGGATCGCTGGACCCAGTCTTGTCTTTGGCCTGCAGACCCTGAGCACATACCACTGGAAGAAAAAGAGAAGAGTTACCACCACCATGCAGTAAGACAACGTGTCCACACGCCATAGGAAGCAGCAGCTCAGAATGGCCAGAGAAACAGGAATATCACTCATGAGAGCTTTTCTGATGAGCCTCAGCTCATGGTGCACTACAGTGCCTAGAGCAGGAGTATCTCTACATGCTACTTGTACACTGAGCAGAAAGAGATACAGGTCACAGAAGCCCTTCCTCTCCATTCCCTATAGCTTCATGCCAGCTCCCTCTTACCTTAGGCTCCCAAGTGAGGCCAAAAGAACCCATAGCTCCCTCACTCACCCGTGATCGTGATCTTTGCTGACCATTTTGAGGTGCCATCAAGCACGCTCTGCTTCACTGTCTTCATCTGCTGAGCATGTGTCAATTTGCTCTCACAGAACACATCTCTGATCAAGTCAAAGATCTCTGGCTTGTTCCGCTCCCGGATTTTCATGCGATCTTTCATGGCCATGATGAAATTCTGGGTTCGGTCTTCAGCTCCATGCTTTGAGCTCTTCTCTGCTGCTCCTGTGCACCACAAAGTACATAATGCTCACCAGAAACAGACAAATACAAAGTCATGTTTCACTGAATCTGGACAGTAGGATCAAAGCCATGAGTTACCCTCTGCATGATGGCTTCTGCTATTGACTTTTACAGTCAGACCCTCCCCATTTCAACATACACACAAGAGAATCTGGACCACCTGGAGCTAGAGGGCAAATATGGAAGGGGGTGCCCAGGTTCCTCTATGATTGCTCTCCTGACAACAGGCCTGAATTTATCACCTTTGCAGCAGAGGAAGACCTCGAAATTAGGTTCTTTCTTTAACAGCAGACATCAGTATACCCCTTCCTCTCATCATCTTTGTTTGAAAAAATAAATCCTTGCTTGGACAAATGCTAAAAAGAGGACATAGGACCTCCATTATAAATAGTACAAATTTTGTCCCAATGCTGCACCTCAGCGCCACGAAAGAGCAGAAGTTCAGATGGGCTGACACAGTCAGCATTTCCTAGTGATGTGTGCCACACAACTCCCTGTTCAGCACAGAGTCACTGCACAATCTACGTCCTATTCTTCTACCTGGAACCACCCTGTTTGGATCAGATGGCATCCAAAGCGCCTCTCTGGATCCCACTCTATTTTATCAGTTTGTAAGGAGACAACTCAAATAATCCATTCTTAGAATCACATAGGCACAGTGTCTATTACAAATGCCTATAAAGTAGCAAATGCAATCGTTAAAAACTTGGGCTATCATTAAGCACGGGGCACTAATACAGCATCTAGCAGCTGGAAACACGAGTCAGGCATAGGGCCTAGACTACACTGGTATTTAACTGTATCTGCAAAAAGACAGGCCTCTAGTCACTTACATACCTCTTACAAAATGTAAAAGTTCATAAAATTATGAGATAAGAATGTTCCCACAGCCAACTACTCCCTATTCAATCGTGACAGTCATGTTTGCGGTCAAAATTCAGCCACTGACTATTGTGTCAGATGTGAGGTATGTGTTAATGAAAGCGCTGACATGAGTTAACACAGCAAAGCAGGGTGTGAAACGAAAAGCAGGAACCCAAGATTGCACTGTCTCTCTACGTGCAGTCTGCAGCAATTTCAAGTTATAAACTTAAATCAGATTAAGTTAAACCATACAAAAGTCCTGCAAACACATACAGTCATAATATTTCTGTTCAGTTTAACATGCTTTTGCTTGTTTTTCTTCTCTTGGATTTAAAGTAAGCTGTGTCCTAGAAAAATGATCTTCATCCAGGTGTTCACCAGATGTTAAATTACCTTAAAAATACTTATTAAAGCAGGTGCAAAGGGAGCCATCAATCACAAAGACACATAAAACTCTTTTCTTCTGGAAGAAGTGGGCAAATATGGTATCTGGAGCACCTTTAATATAGGGCATTACAGTTTTGCATATGAAACAGTTTCAGCAGGTAGTGACCAAATATGAACAAAATTCTGTGAACGCACACACACAAAGGACCCGTAGCAGTACAACATAACAGGCAACCTTGTTAGCTGGCTCAACAGGGTGCCCAGTGACTAACGCTGCCTGAAGACATCCATTTCTAGGGCCTTCAATCTAACACCTTTCACCATTACTAAATTCACTTCAATAAAGAAACAAAACTCAATTATAACTTCCACCATCCAAACGAAAAAGAATAAAAACACAGTTTGGAACAGACTGTGACCACTGAAGTTTCAGAGTTCATTAAGGACACTTCATACCAAAGCATGCTATTAAAGACCTGAGTATAAAACAAGCCATAATTTCACATTACCTGATAATTATTTTTTCATTTTACTTGCTAGAGGCTTGATGTTCAGTATTTCATTTATTACAATAAAATGTATCTGCCCCAGAGTTTCCTATTGTTGGCTTAAGATGAAATGAAATCAAAATATTGGAATTAATTATGTGGTCCCTGCTGTCTCTGCTCACTGGTGATGAAGAACTAGCACCACCCAAAGTGATGCCTTATATCAGGCAATCATCCAGCTGTAGAGCTGACAGTTATTAAAGGAATATGAAACCAAAATGATACCAGGGGCTATACTTTGAACTTCAGATAAGAAGTGCTATTCAGCTTTAACAGGACCAGGTCTTCCAGGGATGAAGGTGGACTCTACACAGTGTATTCAGAACTACAGAAAATTACTGGGAAATTGGGAAAGGCCAAACCAAACAATTTGCCTTTCCTAGCTGGAATTCTGGAATCTGTAGCGATCCAAAGAAATCAACCTTGCCCTGACCTTTCCAAATTTAAGGAAATTAAGAACCCAATTCAAACATTAAGAGTTCACATTGTGCACGAGCAGAGTGCTCTATTTCAGAACCATTTTCTAAATAAATTACTAGCCAGGCAGCTTGCAAATATAAATGTTTCACTGTTCATCACAGATAGGACAAGTTATCACAATTCTGGGGTGGCACAGTCTGCATCATTGCCTTAATCCATCACTGCAGGAGCATCAAATGATGCTTTAGAACACAAACTTGGACAAATGGAGGAATTCTAGTTAAAAACACATTTAACATCCCCACCAGCTCCAGAGACTTTGCCTAGTGCATTTATCCCTCTGCAAGGCTAGCAGCAGTCTAGGGCATCCTGGATGTGCAAGACATGTCACATAGACCCCTAGAAAGCCCTCCCCTTAGTCACTTCTATGGCTTGGCTCTGCCTCCTGACTTTCAGAGGGAAACCTCTGTCTTCATCCATGCTGCTCCCCCACTCTGCCCAGGTAATTTGCCCAGGTAAGAAGGCTCCATTATTTCTTCCCTGGGAAAGGTTCCTCTCTCCCTGCAGAGGTTGTGCCTGAACCGCAGTGCAAAAGCCAGAATCAGATAATCACCTTATTTAACAATATGGACAAATAAAGAAGAGACAAACCCACTGTCTCAACAACATACACACTTTCTTAATTTTAACACCTGCTTGTTGGGACAAAACCAACAGAGTTTTCAAAACAACTATTGGGGGACTAATTACCTATAAAGTATGTGATATAAACTCAAAGCATGTCACTACACTGGATGGCAGAAGGTTCTTTTCCTGCCCTTGGACTTAGATCATATTTATTCAGCTGCAAAAAGAAGGTTTTGGCCAGAGGATCAGCTTTTTGAGTGGTTCTATAAATGGCAAGAGAAGGGCATGGGAATATACAAGTACTGTGTACAGTATCATACGAATGGCACTAGGCTTTCCTTTTCTCTTCCTCTCTAGGACTGAATTCCAAGTCAATTTATGACTGGAAACAGAAAGCAAATATGTCTATATTGGGAATTGTATTGATACAGCTATTAGTAAGCCACCAGTCCTGTTACCCTGTGCTTTAACAGGAAAAAGTCAAGAAAGCAACACTGGCAGGATAGAAGGCAGCTGTTCAGTAGGCGGATAATGCTTAGAAATTATGTATTCCTGAAACTTAAAATAGATATTCAAGTTTCAAATAAAGGTATCCTTCCTCCTTCTGTGCAAATATTTTCCTACATAGGATTCTGGGAGCAAACAAGTGTTCATCACCATGGTATCTAATCATCATTCAACCCAGAAGCCAAGATGATTATCACAAGAGTGACTTAACTGGTCTCATCAACAGTCCACTCACTGAGCTGGTCTGTGGACTGCAGCCTCTGAATTCAGAGTGCAACACACACAATTTTCTCATCCAAAAAGCAGCAAACATACCTGACTTCTAGTCCTGAGTAAAAAAGCACCAAACAATTCCAGAGGCAAACCAAGAACCCAGGAGCCAAAACAGTACCAAAAGCAGGGCATTCAGTAACACGGCCCTGAGAGCTCATGTGAAGTTCTCCAAGGTTTGTTGCTCCAGCACACCATAAAGAAGCACTAATAAAGACATATGGCTAATGACACTCACAACACAGATTTCATGTTCAACAGGAGCTTGAAGCTTGAGATCTCATTTCCTCATTTTCAAGATTCTGACATTCCAGGGTCATTTCTTTTCTCAGGTTTAACTGTAATCTACTGAGGACAGATTAGCATCACTAAAAAAAAAAAAAAAACCAAAAAAAAAACCCAACCAAAAAACAACAACCAAACCCAAAAAACCCACAACCAAAACCAAACGAAAACCCCACCCAACAAGACACACTTGCAGCAGCGGATTACTATGGCTTTTCAAATGCTAGCCCAGAACTGTACAGAACCCTTTTACAAGGACCTTGCTAGCATAATGTCTTTCCATTCCACCCTCTTCATAATTCTGCCTACTTCTCTGCATCTGTTTCTTGGTATCCTACACATCTATCCTCAGCTTTACATTTCCTTTGAACAACCCATTGCACACCCCATTGTATTTTAGTTAGTACTACAACAGTGCGCAGGGCAAGAGATAAAAGCTCTCTTTTGGAAAAAAGCTTTGCATGCTACGGGGATTTTTAAAGAACACCCCTCCTTCCCTTTTCAGCCAAGTAAGAAAGGAAGTGTACTCATGCAGCAGAGATTTCAAGTACTTCCAAGGATATCAGAAGGCTAGAAAGAGAGCATCTTCCCTTCAACAAGTATTTATAAGATTATGATAGAAAGGTAAGCACCCCATCATCGGAACAGAATCTTCCAAGTACCTACAGCAGAAAAACAGCCTCTCAGAGAAACAACCTGGTGCCAACAGAGCCATAAACCAGATGGCTGCAGTACACATGCCACAACTGATTCCACTTTACTGCGCTTCAGACATTGCCAATTCATGGAACAGCCCTGCTGAACCAGTCTGCAAATGGATTTTGTTTCAAATTGCAACAAAGTGTTGCTGAATCTGAGTATTTCCTCACTGCAGTCCCACACATTTGTTGACTGTATCAGATACTCAGTTTCTTAAAAATATAGAGGGTAAGAAAAACACCATTGGCAGAAATAACCCAACTTAATTCTAACAGACTTGGGGAAAGAGATCCTTTTATTTACTGCAGAAAGGCACTGAAAGATAGAAGATGGATAAACAGTACATTCTGATTCTAAGGAATAAAACCCCAGGTGTCTACAAGGCACAGACAATGGAACTGTATTTGTAACCAGTCTGAAAATTCATTTTACTCCAGTGCAACATTTTCTAGAAGACTTACACAGATTGAAGATATATCCTGAGGCATCAAGGTATAATCAATAGAATTGTATTTGTTACCAGCCTGAAAATTCATTTTACTCCAATGTAACATTTTCTGGAAGCCTTAAATAGAACTAAGTGAAGATGTGTCCTGAGGTTTTTTTTTATTTTCTTTACCAACAGCAACAATAAAGCTTCTGTATGAAACCCCTCCTGAATTGAGCACACGAGAAAGTTTAAGTCTTAAATTTACTGGATCTCTAAACTGTTGCTTATCCCCCAGAAACTCCATTTTTCATTCTGCAAGCACAGCCTATGTTCTTCAAACATATATAAAAATTAATTTAATTTTTCTATTTTCTTCTGCCCCAGTGGGTTCCAGTTAGAAGGCTTTTAGTATGGACATGCCAAAGCAAAGAACACAGTTGCATGAAAAAGCATTTTAATAGATTTCTAGTGTCAATAACTTTTTTTTTCTCCTAAACACAGCAACAACACATCCACATATTGGCCTCACCATTTTCTTAATCTCCAGCACTGTCTTTCCTCTGTCTCCTCTGTCTTTTATTTACACAACTACCATCTTCAGTTTCCTTTACATCTCTACCCCAGACAATGATACCCACCACACTCATACTGGGTACCCTGACAGATCCCCAGCTCACAGGATCTGTATCTTCCCTGTTCTGATGCTGGGCAGCTTTCAATAACTCAGTAAATAAAGTTTTTGTTTCATTGCGCTTTACCTTTCTAAAGGCTTTGCAAGTTTTGAGCCCAGTGTACTCTCAGTTGTTTCCTCTCTCTTTAACTCTGCACGCTGAAGTATCTTATGTTTATATTTTGAAAGGAAATGTGCAAAGCAAACATCTGCAATCCCATGGATAAAATAACAAGTTCTTATTTAATGCATTGCCATATATGAAAAGCAGAGTTGTTTCCAATTGTTGCTTCTATTCCATAGAAAAGTGCAGACTATTGCCATCATCACATCCCACAGCCCACTGCATAATCTTATTTAATTCCAACCAGAGATTACCAAACCTGCCTCCATGGTTATTCTTCAGAGGCAGTTCCAGAGACTCCCTGTTCTCATCACTGAAGTTGTCTTCTACTTCCACCTTTAATTTTCTTACAGCAAATTTATTCCATTTTTTTCTTTTGTAAACAGTAAGCTTAAACAGACTATCTTCCTTCCTGCTGCTTATCTCCCCCTTCCCAAACATAGTTCAGGCATAAACAGGTTCAAACAAGGATTAAACCAATTCACAGAGCCATCACTGCCAGCTATTAAACATAGCATCTACTGCTCAGAAAGGCCTTAAGCCATGGAGAGATGCAACAGTAAACCAGAGTCATAGGAGCTCTACATGCACATGTCTTACACCTCCACCCTGGGCTTCACAATATCCCTTCAGAAACATTCTACAGGGACAGACCTACTATGGCTATTTGTACTTTTTTTGAAACAGCATCATTCCTGTCCTTCTCCTGTCACACACTGCCAAGCCTCTCTTTTGAAAGATTAACAAACTCATACCATCTTCTCTCGAGACAGTCTCATATTTTCCCCATTACCTCTCCAATATTGGTGAACTCTCTCCAATACCCATCCCAGTCTGAAGTCTCCTTTCTTGAACATGGATAGCCAGAGCTGTCCTCTGCAGAAATGTACTTCCTCTTAGTCATTAGCCATTTTCCTCTGCTCTCCGTAGCTTTTTTCCCCCATAGCGAGATAACGCGTCTCCATTGCAACGTTATAACATCTTGGACATGCATCCCAATCAAGCCTGGACATGCTTATCAGCAGCTCTTTGCTTAGTCACTAAATGTTTGCAACAAAGCCAAGGTGTCAACGATGCAATTGCTCGAATACTATAAAGATCAGCTTGCAACACTCAAAGACAAATCCAGAAATGCTAAGCAACTGAGGAGGAACAGAGATCGTTCACCAGTATCAGCTGTGTCTGATAAATAAGCCACTGCAAATAGCCCCAGTCCTAACGATGACCTATTTAAAACTCTGCACACATCAAAAATACAGGCAGAAACTACGTCCATTTGGGATCTCAAGATAAGCCATAAGAAAAACAAATGACATATGATTCACTGGTATCCCTTGCCGGATCATCCAGTCTGGCTTTCCCAAACAACTAGAGCCTGAGGCAGATGCAAGATTTGACTCTTTATATTCCTATAATCACTGACATGAATCTGCAATAAGTCTGTTTATATTTCCACAAACTTTTCTGATTCCTTAGACTTAGTCCATCAAGCTGGAATGCCAAGAAATTCAAGAGTGAACAGAAAGAGGCCCACCTTCCTACTCAAGATTTAACACATGACAGAAATTTATATTCCATTTAGACTAAGATATTTTGCTCTCAAGTAAGAACATAAATTTGAGACCAAATCAAGAAACTGTTTTACAAGCAAATAAAAATAACCTCACTAAGTCAGATGCCCAAATTAATACTTTTTCTCTCTCTCTTTTTCCCCCCTTTAATCAAATTCCTTTTAAACTTCTCCATTGTTTGTATAAGGTCTCATTTATTCTGCAAAGTCACAGCTCTTTGAAGAGCTCTTCTTTGAAGAGAGGGCTTAGTTTTTGAACAGTGAAGAAAAAGACGAACAAAATAAACAGAAATGCTAGCAGGAAGATGAAATACTGCCCGTACACTCAAACAACACCTTCCTATCTGACCCATCATCTATGCTGGCTCAGTCTCTTAAATGATTCAGCCATGAGACCCTGCCATTAAAAAGACAAAATACCTTGCCAGTCTGTACTTGGTACAGAGAATCCAAGCTAAGTCCATGGACTCCATCCCCTAAGCAGGAACCCAGTGCTGCTCTGAAGAGCTTAAAACAGTAAAACAGGCTGATGGCTAAAACAAGCAACATGACTGGGATACCAGGGCAGGAGGGACAAAACAAAAGCCAGAATACCCAGCCTAGTACTCTATTCACCCTGCCCACTGTCCCTCTTCCATGCAGGGTATGTTAGCAAATACACTGCCTGAGCTGACACCAAGATAGATTAAACATTACATGGCTTGAAACCAAATAGATGTGAAAGAGTCAAGAATTAAACCTTCTTTTAAAGCACGTCAAGCACAATGTTGCAAAGAAGTTCTTCTGCGTCAGTGGAGCTGTCTGTGTCCACGGGATGATGGGGATAGGTTTAGCCCAATTACACCTTTTCAGAAAATACACACTCATTTTAATAAATGTAGCTTCACTAATCACCAAGGTATCACCTATACATTTAGGAAAGCTCTGGTAAGACTTTTGGAACAGCCACACTCCACTGGCCACTACTCACTCTGTAAGCAGTCAGCATTGAGCAAGTCTTGGCACTTCTCATGGCACTTGACTCCACATTCACCGCAGCGCATTCCCTGCCGTGCAATACCCCACAGCAGCCCCTCACACTCGTAGCAGTAGGTAGGAGTTGTGGCTGTCCACACTTCAAAGTTGTGCGGGGTTGTACAAGAGATGGGGTAAATTAAGGCTTGCAAGGTCTTCTTATAGACATGAGCTTTCTGAAAGGCAAGAGCACACATAAACCAACATCCAGGAAGGTGACTGAACCTATTTTCACTGGTTAACAGATGAGTTTTAAGAGAAAAGGCATGAGCAGTCCAATAAATCTACACATCTGAGGTAGCCAAATTTATCAAATTTTTACAAGCAGCAGCAGAGGACACCCTTCCAAAAATGTTTCTCCAGGCATTTAAAAAAGTGGAGGAGATGTAAGGAAAGAATTAAGGTTTGTGGATGAGGGATATCTTGCGTAAAGCAAGTTTCACATGCTATCCCCCATGGTGGACAGCACAGAAGAAAATGGTAAGATTACATTTTTCAGGATCACATTGACACATTAAATGCTATTTTTTACATGTTTGTTTTCTTTAAACAAATATCAAGCACAACTATAGGCTGGGTGGGGAATGGATTGAAAGCAGCCCTGAGGAGAAGTACTTGGGGGTAATGATTGATAAAAAGCTCAACATGAGCTGGCAGTGTGTGCCTTCAGCCCAGAAAGCCAACCACGTCATGGACCATATCACAAGAAGCGTGACCAGCAGATCGAGGGACATGATTCTGCCCCTCTTCTCCACTCTTGTGAGACCCCACCTACAGTACTGCGTCCAGCTCTGGGGGCCCCCATGCAAGACAGACATGGAGCTGTTGGAGTGAGTCCAGAGGAGGGCCATGAAGATGATCAGAGGGCTGGAGCACCTCTCCTGTGAGGACAGGCTGAGAGAGTTGGGGTTGTTCAGCCTGGAGAAGAGAAGGCTCTGGGGAGACCTAATTGCAGCCTTTCAGTACCTGAAGGGGCCTACAGGAAAGATGAGGAGGGACTGTTTATCAGGGAGTGTAGTGATAGAACAAGGGGGAATGGCCTTAAGCTGAAGGAGGGTGGATTTAGATTAGATATGAGGAAGAAATTCTTTACTGTGAGGGTGGCGAGGCACTGGCACAGGTTGCCCAGAGAAGCTGTGGAGGCCCCATCCCTGGAAGTGTTCAAGGCCAGGTTGGATGGGGCTTTGGGCAACCTGGTCTAGTGGAGGGTGTCCCTGCCCATGGCAGGGGGGGTTGGAACTAGATGAACTTTGATTCCAACACAAACCATTCTATGATTCTATGGATAAATGATAAAAGCAGCTTTGCATCTATATTTTTAGACATCTGTGAAGCTGGCTCTGCATCCCAGAGAGCCAAATTCCCTTAATTTGCTTACTAAAAGTTAATAGGAGCCAAGCAACCCTCCCACTTACCAGCTCTTCATCTTTGAGAGATGTTCTAGTGGCCATTGCTGAGGTAATTCCGGCTTTCCGGGACTGAACCAGTGACTAAGAAGGAAGAAAGTTTGTTATTCACCACCAATATTCAGAAATGCACTGGCACTACATGCCCAGAGATGTGATCAAGGGGATTCTGTCATTCCAGACATCAAAACAGCAGTCTAGTGCATTCAAGTTGGTTTCTTAAATGATAGCTCACATCTCAGAAGAGTCAAATGCATACTCTGAAAGGTCTCCAACTCATTTCCATCTGCCCATAACCAGTCTCACTCTGGTAAACTTTACTGTTTCTCTGGTAAGATCTGTCAATGAAACCTGGGTTCACATCTCCATTTCCATGTTCTGGTAGCCACGTCCTTGCTATTGCCTAATGTCACTACATGGGACTCACTCTTCTGTATCTAACTTCATTCATATCCAACAGGACATTATTTCATCAGTTTTATAACATACACAGCACCTCCAAATGTGACAGTGAAAGGGTTACAAATAAACAGGATATTTAAAAAAAAAAAAAAAAAAAAAAAAAAAAAAAAAAAGGGGGGGTAGGGAGAACGAGATTATATNAAAAAAAAGAAGAACAGAGTGGGTTGGGAGCACAGGTTTGAATGTGCATCACATTCGTTGGCCATCACTGAACACAATGAACAGCATTTTTCCCTCAAAACTGCCTCTTTTTCATCACGTCCACACTAATTCTGCAGCCTGGGACAGTACAGGGCGGTGCCCTTGCAGCATCTCACACGGGCATAACAAAGGATTCCTTCAGAAAGCCACTCCAGTTAGATGAAGCCAGAGAAGGAAATTAAAGATAGGAACATCTCCTTTGAAATCATCAAGTCCGATCAGAAACCTGAATTTATGCTCTGCTTTATGCTGTTTGAAGACAGACTGAAAAAGTTCATTCCATCAGTGATGGAGCAGGACATGCATGCACTGCAATATTGCAGGTTCAAAACAAAAAGCAAAAAAGTGGAAGGAAAATAAGGTAAAATAATTTTTGGTGAAGACTTGGTGGGTAGTCTTCAGCTCCACTTACCATGGCCTGTAGAGAGAGAGATTGAAAGCATACAAAGGAAGTAACACAAGTTAATGCCATTATTGCAAGGATTTACAACACCAGCAGTTAGTAAGACACATATTAAGCTTCCCATGGGTAAGTTGGCAGAGAGAATTGCATGCATCTTTTCACAGGAATTACAGGATATGGAAACTGTGGTCTTTCAGCTGTTTCAGCATTTCTCCCAAGTATGCAATTGCTATGTGTACTGAACACAGCCAACAGAAAACCATTTGTCCTGCAGAAGCCTTATTTCACCATAACACACAAGCATATGAAACTTGTCCTCATTAGTCGCTTCGTTCTTGTGCTTCCTCAGTGCAGAAGCCTACTGGCAACATTGCAAATTACTTTAAAAATCCAAGCACATATGCTCATTTATCTATCCTCTGAAATTCCAACCTTCTGGTAAGTTGCCAAACCTCACATGGACATTGTAACTTTCCCCAAAGTACGCGATTTTTAGGAAAACATTTAAAAATAATGCAGGCCTAAAAATAAGCAAATATTCTGTGTAGAAAAAAAAAAAAAGGAACAAAAAAAGGAACAAAAAAAAAGGAACATGTCTGCCAAATGAATGAAACTGTCTAAGAAACCATAGCTCATTCTCACTGAGATTTTTTCAAGCACAACTCCTAAACCCCTTACTCTAAGAATTAATTTAACTAAACAGGAAACTTTCAGCTTCTTAAAGTGACAATCAATGTTACCACATGTCAAAAAGTGAAGCCACTTGCACCAATAACTGTGTGTCTGAAGAAAAATCTCTTACCAGATCACTGACAAGTGGAATTGGCTTTTTTTTGCGTAAATCGGGCATGCTATCAATGCCATAGAGACCACCTGCAGGCCTGGAAATTCAGGAGGGAAAAAGAAAAAAGATTAAAAATCTTATCAGCAGAGCTAGACAGTAAACAGATGAGAAAAACCTTCCTTAAGACATCAATGTCCTTGCTAATATCACAGTCAATGAGAAAAGGAAGAATCAGTTCACTGCAAATGCAACTGAAGCTGTGAACACACTAAAATCAGGTAATTTTCCCATTCTCAGAGGTGAGGGTCTGAGCTAGCTCAGAGTAGGCTGGGCATGTGTTTGCAGAGCACCCAGTGCTTCAGAGTCACTGCTGCCAGCACGCTGGGTGAAGGCAGCCTTATCCCGACACTCCTATGGGGCACCTTTTCAGCAAAAATACTTACCTAATGGCACGAGGAGGGCTCCCTGGCAGTAATTCACACATGGCTTAGTCTGTGGTAACTGAGCCACACATTCCTGTTTCAGAAGTACCTTTTGTTCCTTAGGGAGAGCCCAGTTTATGTTTTATTGTTGCCATTGAGCGCTGTGGCAGGAAAGACTTCAGAAACTTGAAAGCATCCTGTCTAATATTTCTCTATCCCCTTTCTTTTGATTTAATTAATTTAGGGTTGGGGTGTGGGGAGGATGCTTTACTGGAGGAAGCAAAATCAGCCAGGAGATTATACTTAAGAAAGTGTAAAGTTAACAGTAAAAACGAGTGTTTCTCTTCTTCACACACAACAATTCAGATGTTCCTGCCTGGTGTCAGTGGTTGGGAGGGAGCATGTCAAAGCGGACCAGCCCAGGGGCAGGATGCTGCTACTTATCATCTGATTCTAGCCTAGGACATACTTAATCCTGGCCCTCAACGTCCATACAATTATTAGAGAAAAAACTTCACATCTGAGGGGAAAGGAGATTATTATTTTTTGGTGCTCAGGGTTCGATTCATACTGACTTCTACATGCAAGAGCTGCCATTCACCAGTGGAGCTGGCAACAGAGCAAAAGGGACATTATCCCACAACACTCAAAGTCTGCAGAAATAAAACATGTCAGCCTCTTCCTTCCTGATGAAACCAGGCTGAATAATTTGTATCTGGATCCTGCCATTTTCCTGGCTACAGAGACTGTACAGGAAACGTCTGCCTCTCTATACTTGGCCATTCATTTTCACCTTGTATTATGCTGGCTTACACCCTTTTTGCAGTTCCATGATAAACTGGCTGGCATTTAATCCGCACATTTTGCTGATTTGGTACACCACGCCCAGCTGAAATGCTTTAGGACATCACAACTACAGAAGAGAGGAGTATGGCTCAAACTGCAATAAAAGACACATGTCTAGGAAGACAAATTGCCACTACAAATTTGCACATGCAATGAAAATTGGTAAGTGACAGGAGGCAACCTGCACCTCTGGGCAAGCAGGACCTACTCAAATTCCCATTCAATACAGCCAAAGTAAAAAAAACCAACTCAACCAAAACCAAAACCCAACCAAACATCCAGGAAACAACAATGACCACACCTAAGTTATAGCAGCCCATGCTCTAGAATGGACAAAGATGTCACAGTGCAGACTAGCACAGGGCTGTGTCAAAGAGGGAACCAGTCTATTACATACAGAAGCATGCCATAGCGCTGTAATGGAAAAATTGACTTTTTTGACAGGGCGTAGGAGGGCGACACGTCCGAGCCACGGCTGAGCTGACAGCTGCTGCTGGCTGAACAAGCCTGGTGGGAAGGTGAGCATCCACGTGTAACCACGCGAGCTGTGTCGGCTCTGCATGCAGCGTGAGTCACACTTGCACAGCAGCACCGCCTGCAGCTCTCTGCGCTCCTACACGATGAGTGCAAACCACCAGCAGTCAGCTGCGACAGCTAGACCTCACAGCTGGGGAAGGAAGACAAACTTGGACGTGAGAAAGGTGAAGATTATAGCAGTTAAAACTATTGGAATCTTTGGCCAAGAACAAGAACAGTTTTCCAATGCTGGAAATCCTTGCAGTGAGGCTACGGGGTGCTTTTACTAGAGGCTACCCTCATTTCCAATAAAGAATTCCAGAAAAACTTTTTGCCTGAGTTACACTGCAATAATCCCTTCTGGCTTATAGAAAAATCTGACCTACATCAAGAAATAATAAATATCTGCATAAAGTGTTTATATTGTCAGAACAGTCTTGCTGGGGTCAAATACAGAATTTCATCTGCTGCCCTAATGTTACAAACACCTTCTTATAGTAAAGAAACTGTTCTGAGGTAAAGTAGATGTTATAGAAAAATACCCAGATGCTGCCAAGAATGCCAGCATTATTTAAATGACAATATAGCTTATTGGTAAGTTTTGGGTCAAATCACTTGAATTATGAAAACATATGCAAAATAGAAAGGGAGAGTCTATATGCTGAAAAGATGCAACAAAATGGTCACAAGTGAAAATCCAGAGTCAGTGCTCCTGCTAAAAGTAGATGGCACAGCTGGGAATTTACACTTCTCTTCTACGCAATTTCCAATGATTATTTTTTTCTCATTCAACTGAAAAGGAACTGTGATACTCTGACATTCCCCAGAAAAGAAAAACATTAAAATTCCATGTTTTATAATTTCAAGATGAGCCTAAACAAGTTATTGTGCTTGAGAAATATCTCTAGTTACAATCTGGTTGTTTTGCAAAATATTTATGATAGACTGAGATTTATGACAGAACCAGTTGTGAGCAGACTGACAGAGAACAAGACTATTTGAAAAATGCTTGTTTTCGCCACTGAAGAGAGGTATTGTAGTACCTAGATAGTTATATACTTAGATGACCTGCTTTTAGCTTGTTAATATGTAAAAAAAAAATCAGCAACAATTCTTCATTTTCAAAATTAACCAGCTTGTTGTGCTTTCAGCTACCTCAGGCTCTTTATTCAAACACAATCTCTAGTACGCTTAACAAAATCAGTGTTTGCACAAACAGAAATACTGACAGTGACTCAAATATGCACATTGTAGCTTTATATGTAATAGGGTAACTCTCCTCTGCAATGCATGTAATATTTATAATGTTATTATGGAGTGCTGTATTGAGGAGTGAATAGCATTTCTGTATGAAAAGATGATTTGCACAAATAAATAAAATATATAGAGATATTACACCCAGACACTGATCCATAATACCATTTGTACTTTTTTTGAGGCTATCTCTCCAAAGTCAGTGATTGCAGACAGGGAGCTACTTTTAGCATTATGCTAGAAGTGCAAATAGCTTGAAGCAAGTATTCATCTTTTAATACAAGTTTTATCACACAGATGCTTACATTATATCTTGAAAATTTAAGCAAAGATGATAGAAGATGATTATTTCCTTCAAAGGACATGACTTCTCTAATCTACACATGAAAGAAGAACTCTAAAAATAAGTGCTTTAACACACTTTGTGGCTAATAAGCCACAGTGTGGCTAACTGTGGAATTAAAGGTTCACCACCCACAACCACTTTTTCTAGAAATCTCTTGCATGTGGGGATACAGTGAATAAACCAAACTTTTTTCAAAACTACATCAGACAGTCTGTTTTGTTATAGCTCACATAAAAAGGGAAAAAAATTACAGACTAGAGCAAACATTGCCTTAAATTGACAAAACACATTTTTAAGTATTTCAGGACTGTAGGTGTATTTATTTTTCAGGCTGGGAAATCATTGTGTGCGCATGAACCAATAAACTCAGTACATTGTCTCCTTGTTAAAGCAGGAGAAGGTGCAGTTTATAGTTAGAATAAATCACTGTCTTCTGCTCCTGTTAATTGCCAGTTTTCCAGCAGCCTGCTCAGCGAAATCCTGGGCTCCTTAGGAAAGCGTGGGGTTGCTAGGCAGCTCCAGGCATCTGCAGGTGTGGAGGACGCTTTGCTGGAATACCAACATTGCAGAACAATGACTCCAAGAGCAGAAAGCAGTATAACGAAGCCTCCGATTTAACTTTGCATTTTATTAGGGAAGCATCCTTCAGTAGTATGAGAATTAACTTAATGTGTGTAGCAAGCCAACTCTTGCTGAGATTTCAGGTAAATCTGCTGCTACATCAGCTCCTAATGAGTGCACCACTACCAAACTGTATTGCTCTAATTGCACACAAGGCACATAACCTAGCAGCTTGTAAAAAGTGTCATTGCCTTTTTTTTCTCTCCAGAGAGGCTTCTAGGGAAGCTATCATGCTGGCACCTATTATTCAGAGTATCATGCTGAAATTACAATCAGAATTTGTCTGCTTCATTTGCTGTGAGAAGCGTGTTGCAGAGCGAACACACAGCCTCTCACTCTCACCTGTGCAAAAGAGGCATGACAATTGCTGCTTTAAAAATGACAAACTGCAATGATTTCCAGAGTTACTGCAGTTTTGACTACCACAGTGACCACAGAAATCATTGCAAAGACAGAAGACTTCCCCAAAGCTACTTTTTTTCTTGAAAGAGCAAAAAACACAGCAATGTTTCTGAGTTCTCTCTCCCTTCCCTGGTGACATGAGTGACTGATAAAGAAAAAAGGATCTCATCCAGACCACTCTGTGGTGCTCAGCAAGGATTATTTAATACTACGGCCATAAGCACTTGCTGCCGTCATGTTACAGATTATATATTGCAAACTATAACCTTGTTCTTAACCACAGATGTCTTGAAGAGCTGCACAGACCACTTCCAGCTGTCTAAGAGGAGACTCAGCAGCAGCCTGGCCTTAAGTGAGGCATGGCCACTTGATTATTGCTGAAAAGCAGTCATTAAACACATCAGAAGTGTTACTTCTACTGAAGTTGAACTGCAGACCTCAAAGTACACTGTAATTATAAACACAGGGAAACAAGGTCTCAAAATACCACTTACCCTCCTTTGAGCCAGGGTGGTTTTGATGGATCAGCCTCATCTTGACCCTTAAGTGGGGGAAGGAAAAAGACCAATATGAAATTAGTTTCCAAAAATGTCATAAAAATTGTTCAGATTATATTCTGAGGAAAGGATAACAGACCACACTGCATGCAGGCAAATGCATACAGAAACTTATTCAAGCACCTCCAATGACCAACATGTCAGGACAAGTCAGACAGACACAGACAGGCTATGCAATTTCATTGAACACCTACAGCCAGCACCAGAAGAGACTGTTCAGTGCACGTCCTCTTTCAAAAGGCAGTCTTGAAGACCAACTCTTTTATTTTCTTTTTCCAACCCAACAAAAGCATGAGTTATCGGAGACCTCTGTTACCACAGGTCACCACTTACATAAACATGGTCATAATGAGGATGCTAAAAATTAAAAGCACCTGTGTGGAATGCACAAATGAGTGATCAACATGAAACTGTGTACAAACACTTGTGAGCTTTGTTAATGCTCAAATGCAAAGACCTCCCTAAGCAGAGAGGTCCCATTGCAGCTCCACCCATTCATATACAAGTATTTCATTTCCAACAGGTGTCAAACAAGGGCCATCACTTGCAAGATGATTGCAGGTGAACTACGATCTCATGGTATGATGCAAAACACCACAGACTGTAATATGAGGATTCATATTCACAAATTAAAACTATGTTCTTATGTTTGTATTAGGAGTGTATTTATAGAGCGATGTTTTGTTTCTTTGAAATTCTTCAGTGGACTGATTAGAGCTGAGGAGTGTTTAAACACTTGCAACGTACCTGGCAGAAACAGAAAAGTTTCTAGGTAAGGGGAAAATGGTTTACCTATAACTGGTTCCAGCTTACAGTTCATACATTCTCCTGCATGCCTTGAAAGAAAAGCTGGTTTCAAACAGGAGGAAGCAGGACACACAGCTAATAGCTGACATCCCAAACTCAGATAATCATGTCTGCCAAGAGTATAAAGGCTGTAACGTGCACACTGGGGAAAACAAAGTATTTCCAGCCATGGGACTTGTGACCTGAGAATCATCACAAACTAAATGAGTATCTGCCAGGAAATAAGCTCCAGTTTTATGCAAGATAAGAGAATACAGCCCCAAAAGAAGTATTTGTTTGTTTGTTCTGTGCTTTGGATGTGCCGTGCAACCTCAGGTTGCTCATGGGTAACAGACAAGGTCTCCCAAGAAGATCAGAAATAACCAAGGAAAAAATGTTTCTATTTGAGGTCTCAACTTGTACAGCAGCAAAAGTCCAAACTTTTTATTTGTTGTTCCTACAACTCCAGGGGTAGGCAGATCTAAAGACTACATAATTTTTACTATTTTTTTTTTTTAACAGGCACGAAGAATGTGACATTTTCCATAATTGAATGGACACTCCAGCTATTCTACATAATCACAGGTCTGCAGAACAGGCAAGAGCTCAGACCCACGCTCCAGCACGTTTCCCCCACAGCCAGAGCAACACCCCAGGATCCAGGGTTCTGCAGGAAGGATCATGCTCTACACATCTCCATTCTGAGCTGTGCTTCCAAAACCCCTCAGCCTGAAACCTGCATTTCCTTGGAGGGATCTGAACCAAATGCTGGTGAAGAGAGTAGATTTCATGAAACAAATGCAGCCAGATCCTCCAGAGCACGCAAGGGAGGACGTCTCTACCTTTGCCTTTGAACGCTTAGAAGAGCCGTGGCCAGAAAGCAATCTTAAAACGGAATGTTTTATACTGGACTGGACCGAGTGTGATACAGGTTGGTTCGGCTGTACTGAATGACAGAAAATGGCAAACATAAATGTAGCAACATTTACTGGTAAAAGGAATCAGTGCAACAGGTTTTTCAATCAGTTTACCAAAATACTCTATATACAAGCGGCCAATATTTAAGACATTAACAGATCACAAATAGCACAGCCAATACTGCAGCCTGGAGACCACAAGAGTATCAAGAACTATCTTCAGGAGATGATGACCCAGGGAAAGCTCTTTTCTAACTGAGCAATACCCATTTCCTACAGGCAGCCATGAGTCAACAGACAACACCCTGGAGCGTGGATGCAAGGAAGGGCACAAAACATGATCAGGAAACACACCTCCATCATCTCCCAGATTTTGAGACATGCCAAGTAAAAATTGCCAAGAGTCTAGATAAACTGTACTTCTGTTCGTTAATTTTAATTACTTTTGCCAAGCCTTTTAGACATGCATATAGAAAGAAAAGAAGAGGAAGATCTTCTCTATGGTTGAGATTAAATATCATCGAGGTACAACAGCACAAAACAAAAGAGCTTTCAGTAAGTGACAATATTGGTGCAGGGGCAAGACAGGTGATGGCTGTGTGGAAAGAGGAATCATCACCTGCTGAAAGCAAAGTAAAAAGGTAATTTGCTCCAGGCAGCATTGTCTCTGAGAAAATACTGAGAGAATCAGCACCTAACATCCATCAAACCAGGGCTGATGCCTTAACACTGTGGGAGAGCCAATGCAATACCCACAGTTAAGGTATGTGGGGGAAAGAGGAAAATGTGATCTAGACTAGCATAGGCTCATTATTGGCTTCAACAGCTTGAAAGGCTTCAGAGCAAACATGAAGGAAAGAATTAACATGGAGGCAACTGGAAAACAGGAACAAATATCATATAGGGTACACCAGGATTTGGAAGCATTTTTAGTTTGATATAGCAACCATTTTTATTTAGGCTGTAAAATGAATTATCAACTGAATTTTCATTTCAACAAAAAACTTCTGATGCAATGCCATGTGACGTTAATAAGGCCGGATAAGCTGAGAAGGAGTAGGGAGCTTTAAGGTGGGTAAACAAGTAACTGTCGCTGAGCCAGCCATAGGCAACGCAATAAGGAAGCTAGTGGGAGTAAGTAGGATCTGCTGATAAAATCTGCCGATGACAAACACCAGAGAATTATTGATACAGAACTCAGATGTCCCATGGAAAGAACTGATGACAGTGAAGATTGCAACAACAGGAGATTAAACATGGTACAAATGGCAAGGTCAGAGCCCTGAGGCCTGCTGTGAATTTGATGGCACACAAGGTGTTCCTTGGTGGAGAACTGCACGTGACAACAGACTTGAGTTCTAGTCACCCCACTGGCCATAAGCCACCACAGTACAGCCATGTAAGGAGAGAGCATCATCCATAGAGCTTGCCCAGTGAAATGTCTCCATAGAAATAAAAGCATAAATACCACTGCACTGTGCTGGCAAGACTCCTTCAGAGAGGCATATACAATCTTTTTATTCTGTGTCAAAGTAAAAAGGATTCACACAGGAAAATGGCAAAAGCAGCATAAGAAGGTAAACACAATTCTATAGGAGGAGAACAGGGCAGCTTGCTTAGTCTAGCAAAAAGAACCTTTTTCTGTGCTTATTAAATAGTCAGGAGAGCATACAGCATGGAAGAACTGCAACTAAATATAAATGGAGGATGAAAATTAGGTGTCTAACCATGACAGTTCTGTAGTAGCCTTTCAAAAGGAGAAGCAGACACCAAACCTAACCAGTTTTAAAGAAGGAAATTGGGCAGTTTATATATGAAGTAATGGCACAATATCACAGAGTGGCAGAGGCCTGGCAGTCACCAAGAAGTCCTCTGCAGTCCCTTGTTGCTCTTGACATATGTAGTCGAAGAACCAGAGGCTGCATTACCTACAAGCGTTAGGCATGAGGGTTAACAGGGTCCAGACACCTCTGGGAGTGCCAGGTAAAGTAATCCACGGTTTACACCACTGTTGTGGGTGGGAACACCTCACATGCTCCTCTACATTTAAAGAAGGCAAATGGCAATGCTACAGATGGATTTGCTGCAGCTGGGGAGTCTCCCACCCTCTGAAGGCAGCACTCGCACCAGGATGCAGGAGGGCTCCAGTAGCTGCTCTGGGTCTTGGCACCAGCCATGGATCTGCTGGAGTTCAGCCCATGACAACAGCCTGGCTTGCCTGGAGCCCGAGCAAGCAGACGAAATGATGGGCTGATGAGAAGAACACTGGAACAAGTGAGACAGGTTTTAGCACGGTCCTTCCTGAAATAAATGCGTGGGCAAAGGGAAAGTAGACACACTTAACTCCTAGACATGCACGTGCTGCATGTCACAAAGTCTTTTCCTGGTTTGAGCTTCACTTCTCTGCACAGCTCTGTCACTTGATCTCTCCTTGAAAGCAGTCAGACCAGTCTGAATCTGAAGTTTTTATTATTTTTTTAAAATCTCCGGTAACACATAAAGCAGTACTGAAAATATGGAAAAGCAAAGATGTAAACAAATCAGCTCATCACATCGCTTTTTTTTTTTTTTTTTTTTACTTCTGATGCTGATGGATGACAGTTTTATACCAACTGTCCAGCAAATATCATCGGCCAGAGAAGTGCCTGTCAACCCTAGTAATGCAGTATATTCACTCACAGTAAAACACGCTGCAATCAGTTGCTGAAAGGTCTTCTCCAGGTAATTAAAGTTTCTTATCAACCAAGAACCAGTTAGCAACATAATGCCAGTGAGAGACTAGCATAAATTTAATACCCTAGATTAAACAAGTCAACAGACATGATAATTTAAGGCACAGTATTTAGTCACAGGGACGGCAATGTCTAGTGAAGCCTAAAAAGGAAACTAATAGGAGTTTTGCTTATTCAGGAAAAGTAGCAGCTAGGCTTACAAGTAATTTGAGAAGTTATTTAACCAAGCTGCAATTTCTAAATTTTGCCGTTTCATCGCATACACAAGAAGATGTTTCAATGGACAGAACAAACAATTACACACTTCTGTAGATGAGAAAGTCCATAAAATGGACAGAGAGACATTAAAAAAAAAAAAATCAAAGTCTGGAGCAGCACAAGGAAAAGGAATAACATCCTCAGAGCTGTTATCCTTCTCCATATAAATCCATCTCTCCACATAAAAGGCTTTCTAACAATGTAACTTTCCATCACATTTAAGTACTGTGTCTAGCACATTATCCTCTTAGATAAAAAACAGATGTAAAACATGGAAAGCTGCTTTATTTAAACAGATAACAAAAAAATCAATAATGACTTTTTATTTGTTTTGAAAATCATCTTAACTCGTTTTCAAATACCATGCTTCGCTATTAAACCTCAAAGACTTCAATTTAGCTATAGATTAATCTGAATCAGGCTAAAACAAGGAGTTACTGTTTCACTGTCTAAATTAAACTTCTGGTCACACCTAATTAGATCATTTCTTCAGGAGTATTAGCAGAATCAGACAGAACTAAATCATCCTAATTAAACTAGTTGGTCCTGTGGTTCAATGTCTTCATTGACTAGAGCATGCTACATTTTACATGGAATCCAAAGCTGCAACAAGCCAAGGGATTATTTTAAATTCACTGTATCCTGCAACAGCGTCCATTTAAATAATGACTGCAGAGCCCCAAAGGAAGCTTCATCCACCTCACGTAACTTCCAGCATCAGCTCTCCAGTTGCCAGATGAGCAGCTTAAAGGAGGCTGCAATGTTTTTGCACTGAAGCCAGAAGACAACAGGATTTGACATCAGTGTTTGATGCTGGATGTCTGCGTTCCCTAAAAAAAAAAGCATTAATGGACAGACATTTGCCAGTGAGAATGAAATTTGTTGATACATGGGCCAATAAAGGTTAGAAATACAAAATTTATTGACCTCTTAAGTGCAAGATCTGCATGGAAGCCCAGAAGTCATGCAATGTTCAGCCTACTCCAGGAAGCTGATTTAGCCTGATTCTTACAACTAAGGCAGGGCAGAAGCACGGCAGGCACCTCGTCCGTATAGCATATATTCAAGAAAACAACAAAGTTGAGAATCAAACAGCCAGAAATTTCTCTACATGAGGAACAGCTGCAAACACAAACTAAGATGATATACAGCAGTATATATCAAAATTCCGTGGATCCTCTTAGGAGGAAAGAGTTACCTGTTGCCCACAGAGTGACAAGCAGAGTGGCAACTGGTCCATGAGTGGAGAGGGAATAGCTGTACGTATTAAGGGAAAAGTCCTGTCCTTCCCATGGGGCACACAGCCCTGCTCCAAGCAAAGTGCAGTCTGTAGCTAGCTACAGCATCTACAGCAGACACCTATCAGCATCCACAGCCTTGCTTAAGCTCAATATTGTAGCCCATAGTGGTACTTTTGACTTCAATTGCTGTAAGCGTACCAACCAGACAGAAATGGAATGAAATAATACAACTGAGGAAAAATGAGGAAATACTTGGTTTAAACAAGATTTATAATGTGGAGGACTGGAAAAGACAAGATAAACTACTTGTACTCTGCCAACGTGATGCCTGTGCACATTACACACACCCCACAGAGCATCGAAGGGAGGAGATCACTCCAAGCATTCATGTTTTCCTCTTTGTACAAGGTAATAGGCACTGAACAGACTCTTAACTCATACACAGTGTTAACAATTCCTCTGATAACCATAACACACTAAACTGAATCTCAGCGCCTCAGCGGGAGCAGTTGGCTACATGAAGACAAGGCATGCACACACAGGAGTTTCAGAAAGAGATGCTGGTTACAAGGGACAACATGTACAACCTGGAGCTCTCCTCTACCCCCTTCTGTGAAAAAAAAAAAAAAAAAAAAGAGAAGAAGGAGAGGAACAAAAGTTAATAGACCAGATTTCTGCCATGAGGTCTGTAAAATGATTTCAGAAAGTGGAGTAAACATTTGCCGCAAGTTGACAAAACATTTGTGGAGAGTGTTCCCATGTGCTTCCTGGGACATACACCAGTTAATTAATCTCTACCAATTAATCTCAAGTTAAAGTAATCAAATTTCATCCATAACTGCACATGCATTAGAACATATGCTTTTGAGAGCTGATTTTTAGAGTTACAGTTCCTGTTTTATTTACTCAAGAATTTCAGGTAATCTTAATATAGAATTTGAGCTGCTATTTACCACACTGGAAAGAGAACCTGTATTTATTACAGAGAGGAACAGATTTGTTCTCCGTTTCCCCCAGACTGCATCCACTGCATCTGAAGCATTCCCCCTTCTTCCCTCCTCGCCCCCTGTACATTTTGCCCATTACGAGGAAACTGGTAGCTCCCACGGAACATATTTTGCTTTTGCAAATACCATAATGCAGAGAGATATTTTCTGGTTTTATAAATCTAGGCAATTCTCCTCTGAGAAAAAAAAAAAAAAATCCAGAAGCCTCCTACACTAAACCTCATGTTTATGGATAGGCAGTTTCAAGGCTAGTAAAGTTATATGAGAGTCATACTCAAAACTTCCGATACAGACAGGGTATTTTTTTAAGTCTTCCAATCAGATAATTCTGTATCTGCACAGAAGAATCATATTACCCATTTGCGTATGAAAGATGGAGGGAAAGGAATATCTTCATGGCAACAAGGGCCACTCAAATTGGTTTAAAAGCTAAAATAGTTTTCAAAGTTACTGTCTATATGGGTGTAATTACACACATGCAATCACTGACAGGAAAATAGAGAAGCTATTTTAACTCAATCACTAAGGAGAAATCAAATTACTTTAGCAAGTGAAGCGCTGGATCGTAGCTAAAATAAAAACCCTATTTTCCACCTTAAGACCACCACATGGATCCTGAGCAGGGAGGAAAGCCTCCGGACGGACCACCCTGCTGGCCTCTCCTTGGTGAGCTAATGGAGGAGAAAAGGCAAGCAGCAGCGTGCTGCTGCCTTCTGCCCAACAGCCGGTGCTGCCGGAGGGCCATGTTTTGGCAGTCAGCTCTGCGCAGACTTGCCGACCTGCAGAAGCTGAAGAAACTCGGGCTCCATCCCAGACTCATATGGGAACATGGGTTTTTGGGCACAGACACGTCTGACTGTTCTCGTCAACAGTGGTTTTCTATATCATCCTCCTGCCTGTCCCTTTCTGTTAAGCAAAACCTTCTCACCTAGGCAGCCCCAATTACATTTCAAGCACCCTGGTTCTGTCCTGCTTGCAAAGTCACCCCAGACCCTTCAAGGTCAAGCCCTGTCTCTCCTGACTCAGTCCCTGGGGTTGTTTCAGTGTGTCCCAGGAAGATCCAGACTTCCCTTATTCTTGTGTTTTTAATGTCCTTTGCATTTGAACCAGATTCCTTCCCGATGTCATCCATGAAGTCTCAAAGCGCAGAAGATGCAGAAGACCTGGACTAGCATCCCCAGTCAGGTCTGCCATGGCTCCCAGTCATGCCGAGCAGGGAAAGCCCTGCTCTAGCCCCCGGCTGGAAAACACCGAGGACAGATGGAGTCTCTGGCAGCACAACAGCTCAACTGTAGCAAGCTACCAGCAAGCATATGCAAACTATGTATTTTTTCAAAGGCTTATTCTCTTCACTCATTTGCGGTTGATTTTCCACAGATAAATCCTTGACACAGACTAGCACTGCCAAATTTTAAGTCCTGAGGGCACTAGAGCTTCTCAAATATAGGTCAAACTTATTTTTATAAAAATACAGCACAATGAATCTTGCATTAAACTTCCTTTTGGGGAAGAAAAAAAAAAAAAGGATTATTTTGGCTTAAATTCCATGCATATCTTTGATTTCTGAGCCCCTTTGGTTTAAAGCTGTTAAGGACAGTTATAGGCCAAATATCAATTTTGGCAAATCTCTGAGCAACTGCAGACAAAGATTTAAGATTTTCTGGTTATGTCTCATTACAGGAGGTGTGCTCACAGCATCATCAATGGTGACTAATTTGTTTAAACCCTGATCACAGAATTCTTTCACTATTCCACTTTTGAGTAGTTGATTTGCATTTACAAAAATCTCTACCATTTCAGGGCTTTTTTTAAACATACACAAAGTCAAACTATTTTCATCTTCACTTAAGCTTTTTTTTTTTTTCTTTTTCTCAAATTAAAACTTTAAAAGCCTGCTCAGATTTGCAGGAGATGTTTTATTTATTTTTTGACTTCAGATTAAACACACAATTATTTACATTTATCTACCAAGTTCCAAATTGTTCCAGTAATTTACATCTGCATACAACTATAAATAATTTAAACCTTTATGCCAGTGCATCATCTCTGATTCACCCAAACACACAGATTTACCAACACCTTCAAAGTTATCATCCCTTCCTTTGCTGCAGTCTGCTGCCAAACACATTTAATAAAATACCTTGGACTGAACTTTCAAACAGGCCTGAGTAATACAGTGGTTCAGGCTCAGAATCAAAAAAGCCAGCAGGCAGAACTGGGTTTTCAATAGACCTGACCCAGGGACTTAAAAGCCTATTAAGAACAAATTGTATTTTTAAAGTAAGACGTAAACAGGCATCTGCAGCTGGGGAAAAGAGCACACCAACAACCTTTCAGATGCATATCTTGCATTCTGAGTATGATGCTTTTTCCAAAGGAAGAAAATAAGAGCTTGGCTCAAATTTATTTTGAGTACAGTAAAGAAGCACATAAAAATGTTGCTTCACTGTCTCAGAAAATGCATGCCAAAACAACCCTATTTCAATCTGAATGAGTCTATAATTAATTTGGCGCTGCTCTGCAGCCCTTGGCAATACTGTCATCCCCTTCTCTCGCTCTGGCTACCACCAAGCGGTTATTCACCCACTGCTTCGTTGGCGAGCACTGCTGCTTTGATTACATCCCTGGACCTCCACTCTGGACAGTCCTGCTCTTCCCTTCCCAGCTTCCCTGCCTCGCCCGCTTTGATTCCTGGCATCTCTTCCAAGGTTTCTTCCAAGTTCTCTTCCATTTCTCATCCCTTATCTGCTGTTTTCCACTACCCTTGACTCCTTTAGACTCATCCTGTCTCACAGAGCACATTTCCTACATCGTGATTTCACCCTATAATTACTGTTGTAACTTCTACCCTATGGATACACCTTTACTCAAGTGTTATGCAAGCATCAACTTTGTCACATCACTAGATGATGTCCATGAGAAATGAACTGGGGAATGCCAGTCCACACTGGAGCCAGATCCCAGGCACCGAAGTCCAGCTGTCATCATCCTCCTCCTCACTCTTCTGGCTACTTCTCACCTTGTGAGCACACCTGGACTGCTCAAACTCTGCTGAGATGAGCAGCCTCCTCTCACATTTAGAAATAGGTTATTGCAATACTTTAGTTGAACTGTGGCAAATGATAATCCAAACCACTGTCTGTTCCCTCGGGTCCTAAAATTAGGACATATGTCCAGGACTTGAGCACTACACAAATGCTACTCAAAAAAAAAAAAAAAAAAAATTAACAAATTTCTGAATTAAAAAAAATCAGTTTCATCTGTACTATCTATATGTCAGTAATCTAAACATTCCCTTGAAACAAAACCACGTAAATATCTGTGCCAAGCCTGCTAACAAATCTTAGTGTTTCACTCATTGAAAGCCTCTTGTTTGAATCAAATCTACACTAAGGACCTCCTACAAAATAAAGTGAAGAGTGGATTACAAGCTTTATGATCTGTGTAACTGGGAAGGTCACTGCTACAGAAGTCAAATACGGATTGACAGCTTGGTTCTTCACAGTGAAAGCACTGTCACTGGAGAAGACACTTGGAGTGAGACAACTCTTTCTCTGGGAAGAAGAGAACTCTGATTATTCTGACTACCTTTCCTTATCGCAAGGAGAAAAGTGAACAAAATATTTGATACAGGGAGGCTTATAATAAGGATGTGATGATTTCAAGCTGTAGTTCCAGTATCTGTCACTCTAAACAGTCAAGCCTCTTCCCTCAAGATGATAATGAGAAAGTTTTCTCACTGGCTGGAGAGGGAGAGGGCAGACAGACCAACATTTGAAGGTTAGGTTTGGTTTTACCAAATGAAGGCCTATCAAAACATGGCCCATCAAACCATATTGCTCATTTCCATCTCCCACATTCTTAGGAATGTGTTAACCAGCACTGTTCCACCACTGTATTATCTCACATCTGCTGTGGTCAAACACTTCATTATCTGTGCGGCAATAAGGGATGTAGCTCCACAGAAACGGAAAATTTCTCACTTCCTGGACAAGTTATGGAAACAATACCAAAACACAGGTCTCAACTTACTTTTATTTTTATTTTTAAAGGTCTCTACTGGGATAACATCTACCAGTGATTAAACACTGAAAACTCCCACTTTGTGATGCAGCCACTTGAAATCTGGATCCACTCAACTCCCAAAACTGCAAATCTAGCTACTTATAGCTCAAATGCACACTTTGTTATCACATGTCTTAACTATTATATTTAACAAGAAACCAAGTCACGAATTCTGATGAAAAACCCTAACACCTGCTATTTTGAAGATGCACTGCAAATCTCCCTCTCTCTCTCAAAAGAGGTGAAGCTTTCTAACTTGCATTTCAGTGTGTTACATAGTAATTTTTAGGGGGTTTTGGGCAGTACTGTTGTACAGCCTATGTACTTGCCTTCGTAGCTCTTTGCTCATGACTTCCAATAAACTGTTCACCCACAAAATGAGGTGTTGGCTACTGGCTGCACAAATATCAGATTTTGACATCTTCTTAAAAACATTTTTTTTTTATTTACCTGAATTTGTCTCCTCAGCAGAAATCCAGTTTCCTTCCTGTGCTAATTCTTTTAAGAGTCTCCTACGCATTTGTCTCTTTTCCCTCAGCACATTTTTGAAATTGTTGATGCATTTGTTCAGGTAGATGGTCTCTGCGCACACCTTGTCAAGGCTCATGGGTCTGCACTCCTTTGCTTGTTCAGGTAGAGAGTTCATATCTCCTCCAGGCTCCTCAGGAGGTGAGCACTGCCCAGCAGGGATTTCACAGTCAGATGATGGCATCAAACTGGAAAGAGGAGGCTCTTGTGGAACAGAGGAAAGACTGGAAGGGACAAACTGCACCTGAGTGGATGCTTCACTGGTGACAGTTGTGTTTGCCTGGCTCTCGGAGGACTGACTAGGAGGGGTTTCTGCAAAGTTGTCAGAGCTACCACACATACCTGAGCTGGTCAGCATAAGCGTATTGTCATCATCCATCTGTAAACCACTATCATTTTCCAAAAGGATTTCAGAATCACTTGTATCCAGTTTGTGAAAAACCACCTGCAGAGCAGACTTGAAGTGATTAATAGCTTTCCCAAGCTTATTAGTGTAAAACTTCATGTCTACAAGATCAATGTTATCCCGGGAATGGTCAAGAAAATACTGGGAATTTTCCAGAACATCCCTAAAGACCTGATCAGTTGGATCTTGATCATTCAGGTCCATTTGGATCATATCTTTCAAGCTGTCACTACTATCCGCCATTTCGTCCGTTGTATGATCATAGCTAACGGTTGTCACCCCACTAGAAACATCTTCTCTTTGAATATCAACTTTCTCCACACTGGTAAATTTGTCTGGAGTATCACAGTCTATTTCACTTTCTTCTGCAGTTATCCCCTCATCTTTATCTAGAAGGGAAGAACAATTCTCAGTGATGCTTTCAGTGTCAAGTCTGTGGTCACTACCATTGCTTGAAGCACATATCTGGCTTGCATGGCCCAAAGATTCAGATGAGCAGCAGTAATTTCCATCACTCGATTTTGCCAAACTGGTCACCTGTGGATTTTGTAGAGGTTTATGAAGGGCCTGGTGAATGTCACTGTCATCTGAAGGCTGATCACTGCAGCTTACTGTTTGTGCTTCCTTCCCAGTTTCAGGTATCAGGTTGCTTTTCTTAGTCAAGGTTGACTTCTGCACAGAATCAAGTCTCTCCCCTATGCACTGTGTTTTCCTGCTCGTGCTTTTATACTTAACCTGGCATGAGTCTGTTCGAAGGTGCCCAACTGCATCAGTTCTCTGCGCTGCATCAGGATTCAATGAGTTGCGATGATTTTTCTTGAAGCCAGACTGAGAAGAGACTGAATCTGTCTTGCGGCCCCTCTGGCCATTCTGCCACTTTTGGTCTTCACTGGCAGCAATCCGGACCCCTGAGCTTTGCAGAAGGATAGATTTCTGTAAAATAAAGTCTCTCTGTTCACAATTGACAAGTTTCACCACTGCTGGTCTTGGTGCTAATGGCTTGCCTGTACCAATATCTGATCTATATGCATCTTTTATATACTTACTGCACTGGATACCGTTGAAACAGTGATATTCAGACAAGAAACTGCAGATAAGCTCAACTGTGTTTTCACCCTCTTTTTCTGGGATGCCATAAAAATATAATACTGGTTCTTCCTTGCGTACCTCCCTACTTGGCTCTCGAGCATGTGTACCCTGGGTTTTGCCAGCAGAACCACCTTGCAGGCCTTCTATCTCACTCAAGACCGTATCCACACAGGTGGAGACTTCATCCACAGAGCCTTTAATCAAGTTGAGGTGCTGCCGGAGCTCTGCAATCTCTGTCTGAATGCGACTTATTCCCTGGAGCTCTTTAACAATGTAATCAACCACATCAGCTGAACGATCTCTTGATTGCCTTCTACGGCTCTTGTATGCAGTGGGTTTTGCCTGGGAAAAGCACCCTTGTCTTTCAGCTACCTCTGTCCAGCTCATGGTAATGCTCAGTGAAGAAAGGTCCTGCCCCTCAGACACTCTGCCCTTTCTTTCAGAAGAGGTCTGCGTTGTACCATCAGAAGAATTTCCTTGCAAATCCTTCCTGTTCTGTTGAATCGAGCATGGTATTTTTACATAGCCATCCCAGTTCAGTTCCACTTCACCAACACACACTTCGCTCACTCCTTTGGAGTCACATCCTCCATCCTGATGCAAGTCTCCTCCAGCAGTGGAAAATTCAGTGCTCGCAGAGCTCCTCTTTACTCCACAAACAAACATGTCTGTTTCAATCTCCACCGGGGAGAGCTGGCAGTGATGAGCATGGTTTGGATTCTCATCTACCTGGCCTTGAAGAAGCCTCTTCATTTTGTCCCGCCGAAAGAAGTGGAATTTTTGTTTCCGGAATTGCTTCCTGCCCCACAGTTTTACAACAGGTTGTCTGTGAAGCACAATTTCATTTTCTTGCTTTTTCAATTTACTTCTAGCAAACATCATCAGCAGCTGCACCTGTGTTTCTCATAGTGCTACAAGCTGCACAAGCACACATCAATCATTTCCCAATGCACAACTCACATCCAGTTTTTATTCTGTCATGAAGCAGCTACCAAAAGAGGGGAAAAAACACAGTTTGGTTCAGATAGAAATAGCCAAAGTAACTTAAAGCAGCAGAATAAAAACCCCAGCATCCACATAAAAGCAGGCAGGAAGAGAATGTGCTATTTAAAGTATGCAGACATCGTCTTGGTATTGGCCACTTCCCCAGATCAGGTCCTCCTTTGTCAAAATAAGTGTTCCTTGCTCCCTCTTCTACTCAAAGTAGTAATAATAATAATAAAAAAATAAATAAAAACATTAAAGAGCAATTCTGTGGCCATTCCCTTTTTCTACCAGGTTTGCACATTACTGTAAGCTGAGCTCCTGGCAATGGTGCACTGTGAGATTTAATTACCCCTCTGAATGCAGAATTCTGACAATTATTAGGTATTCTATCCCTGCACATTTTCTTTCCTTTCAAGTCCACAATCCTCATCCTTTTCTGCTTCAAATCAAAGCAGAAATCGAGTTTAACTTGGCACAGTACCAGCTATCCCACAAGAATTGCACAGTGATGTAAAATGGCAGTAAGACTGGTGACAGATTTTAAGTGTAAAACCTTTTTGCTATTTTAATATTTTTATTTTAATATTTTGCTATCTAACACTAAAAAAAAAAAAAATCCCAAAACCTCAAAGCTTACAAGCTCCCAAGCTAACCTGCAGTTAAATATGCCACACTCAGCATATGTACGAACAGGCTGAGCTGACAGCATGAAGATTCTGCATGTCACTTCTATTCCAACCCTCAAGATTTTGCAGTGGATCACTTTCCCAATTTAAATCTCCTCTGTGAAGAGCAAAATAAAAATAATAACACTATGTTAACTACTTAAAACTTTTATGTGTCTCCACTGCTGTACTTACTAAGCACGATACAATCAGCTTTTCCCTCCAGAGAGTAAGGCAGAGACCCACACAGAGGTTCTCCTGGAACCAAGGTGAATTAGACAATTCAGTTTAGACTTGCTCCTGAAGCACATATTCTTTCTCACATTCTTGTTTGATTTAAGACCTATAGTAACTGCCTTTCATATTTATGATTACCTAGTTCTTAAAAAACATTTTTTTTTTAAGCTCCACAGTGCACAAACTTCATCATTATGCAAAACTTTCAGCCTAACAAATTCTTCCAAGTGCATCCAGCTTTGAGCAGCACGGTTTACTGCCATGTCAAAAGGAATAGAAACAGGGTTTCTAACCTTGGTTTTGGTTTAGCTGTTTTAAGGCTTATGTGTTACGGTTCATACGAGGATGTTTTTTGCTGCCCCATTCACACCTTCTTTGAGGTCTGGTAACCTCAGCTCTCTCCTAACATGGTCTTTGCAACCCTGAAGTCTTCTGCAGGGAGGGTCAGGTGTTGTCCCAGCAGCACCCACTGGAGAATGCTGGACCAAGTGCTGAGCCAAAATATTTCATACTCTCATGCCACGCAGAGGACCAAACACCACAATAGGTCTGTTTGCACTGGATTAAGGCCATGATCTAAGGCCCTACAAACTCACTCTGAGCATTTTCACAAGCATTTTCACTACCCAAGGGCCAGCTCCAGAGCCCACAGAAGCTTTCACCTGGTGCCTCTTTCAGACACCAAACAAGGATTCCCATTTTCAAAGCATTAACTCAAAGTTTTGACACCTGCACTGATGCCAAGCTGCTGCAGTGCAGAAACCCTAACACATCCTCCAGCTCCACCTGACAGCCATTCACACTACCACAACTATTTTTCTCTTAGTGAACATTTTCATCCTGGAGAATATTTTGTTTTCATTTTTGTTGTTTCACTTTGGGGGCAGGGAAGGAGAGAGTGATTTTTGACCTGGAGGAAGCAGCATTTCCAAATAGCAATTTATATTCTAAATACTAATTAATATTCTATAATGGAGGAGGCTGCATCTGTGCTTCAGGTTGAAGCGCCATCATCCAGCATCTCAGCTGCACTTCCATACCAAAGGCAATACATGCCCTTGTGTAGGCTGAACAAATTTCTCTTAGATTGACTGTCAGCTTCTTAAGAAAACATTTTATAGAATTTCATAGAATTTTCAGACCATTGGTCCATAAAGATCAGGTTTTCTTTTTAATGTCTTTCTTATCTAACTAATCCCTCATGGAACAGGATTGACCTAAGTATTTGCTCAGGCTCTCTTCTTCCACCACTTACACAGTTTCCCTTTCACTTGAGTGGCTGGCTAACTGGTGTTTAACACCAGAAAACCACTTTTTTATCAGTATTAAGAAGTGAACCCTTAGAGAGCAAGCACTTGAATTCAACGGCAGCCAAAAAGAAAAGCTCTACAGTTGTGGCTCCCTACACAAGTTGCTTGAGGGTAGAAACGCACAGAGATGTTGATTTCAAATATTTTCCAGCAGATAGAACCCCAGGTGCTAGGAGGAAAGCCTACACATGGTCATGCAAGGATTCTCTCAGAAAGCTCAGTGCACATCACACTTCCTTCTGCACGCAGCTTTCAAGGCACCAGAGGGTCTTAATGATCATTTTAGTTTAAAAAAAGAAATCAATTCAAGACAGAGTTTGCTCTCATTTCCTTTGTCTGCTGGAACACTCAACAGCAGCAGTTTGTTACACAGAATGCTTTTTCCTGCTGAACACTTACTTGCAGGACTGCAGCCGTTCCAAAGCAGACATCTTAGTGCAAACACTGTCATTTTTATTTATATATATAGTGTTTATGGTGTGTGTGTATATGTATGTATGTATATGTATATATAGATATAGAGAAATACTTATTTCATTATGGATTTTTAAAAAAAAAAAAAAAAAAAATCTTGGATTTCATATACCAGCAATACCTTTCCAGCTTGCCCCAAAGGGGACAGAAGTTGTTTCCTCCCAGGCTGGGAACAAGGCGAGAGCAGAACAGGCGGATAGCAGCTCTGGCCCAGAGGGAAGCCTCTCTACCTCTCCCTACAGTGGGTGGAAATGAACCCATGAATGGAGAATGAAATCTCCATTTCCATCAGAGAGCAAAACACTGCTCACTTACAGGAATGCCAAGAGGCAGGTAAGAGAATCACCTTCTTTGCACCTCTTCCACAGTCTCCCTCCCTCCATTCCCCACCTTGTGCCACCCCAGACCTATGCTCAGACCTGTAGCTCTGGGTATTTGCCCACTTCATCAGGCAGGCTGGCCCCATGGTGCCTCTGCACCTCGTGTCCTCCTGCACCTGCACCTTCACTCCTCCTCCCCACCCAGGGCTGTCTCTGTGCTCTTGTTCCCATCCACTGCTCCAGACTGGGTGCTCTGCACTCACTTATGCCCTGTAAAGATCCCTTATTCCTCTAATGTCACCTGTGGTAGGGTCACGCTGCTTTGTAGCTTAGACAGGCAAAGTCACAATGAAAGTTAATGCAGGTTTAGCCAGCAGAAAAAAAAAAAAAATCTAATCTGGATGCAAATCCTTGCAGAAGACTTTTTCTCTTCTAGAATCACTCCAGGAGTCACATTAACACATTAACAAGAAATCAAGTCTTTAAAGAAAGAGTATTTGCATTCTGGTATCCTGCCAGCCCTCACTGACTACACAAGCTTTGTCCTGACTGCCTTTTTAACAGGCATTTCTCTCCAGGAGAACTCTGCGCTCAGTTCAGCACAGCTGTCTGGGTGTGTGAACTGAAGAGCAGCATGAACACATACCACCATTTCTATGTTCCTCAACTTCCCCAGCATCTTCACTTCTGTAAGTCACTGGAAAAACGTGGTTGAAAACAAAGGCAGGTTTGCGGTGCCTTCAGCCCTGCCCCACGCAGCAACGAGCTGGCTGCAGCTGAGTGGAAGAACAGGGGGTGAAAACACAACCTCTGTGTCCTTTATCCTCTGCAAAAATGAGGTTGGTTTATCTTCTTACCAGCTGCCCAGTGTTCGTCACACTAAGGGAATACTGAGACATGTTCACCCTGTACCATCATGTCAGAAGGTGCTGGTACCCCAGGGTACATGTAATGTTCAGAGTCACTGGCAAAGAGGTATAAAAAACAATTAACTATGATCAAAAAACATTTCACAGCAGCCTCTCTGGCTATCAAGTCATGCCACGGACTGAAGTCTTTTAGATTATATTTACAGCATCTTCCACACCCAGTGGTATTGCATTACCTGTACTAGCAATTACATTAGGAAAAGCAATAGAATGTCTGACAAATGGTATTGCTACTTTATAAAGAACCATTAAACATGAAGAATACCAATAACCAAAACCCAGGACATTCTGGGGAAAAAAAAAAAAAAAAAGGTTTTGGCATTATGAGAAAAAAATCATGGCTAAGGCTGCCATAGCAACATCGCCCCAGCACTCTGCATGCTAAAACATCAACTCTTCCTGGGAATATTATAGCATTTTTAAGCACATTAATTGCTGAAAGAATCCTAACAACAAGGCTTGACAGAGTTACAAAGGGTTACCACCAGCCTTGCTGATGTATGACTTCTGGAGGTGAACATGCAATTTTCTAATTAACATGATTAGATTTAATTTTGGGTTGGATCATACCTAAACATTGCATTATTGCTTGCTTCTGAGAACGTGTCTCTCTTCAAACCTTCTCCTGATAATTAACAAAAACTCTAACTTTTGAGTCCTGGCATGAATTATCAGAACAACAAGGTACTGAGCTGAGTGATCTGGGGTGAAAAGCAGCAGGATTGGAGAACAAAACATTCTCTCAAAAAATATGTTCATCTCAGGACATTTCTGCTAAACATAAGGTGCAGAAGCGACACATGGCACTACACGGTGGGTTAAAGAGGAAACACATCCATGCTATTGAAAAGACAGTAGTTACAGAAGGATGAAAATTTGTTTAAAAACAAAACAATGTGAGCAAATAAACTATTACACAGTCCCTTGGTAACACTTTCACAGTCCCTTCGCAGCCAAGCCTCAGCCTAGGTTCCTGTGCAGGAATTACTGCACAATCTGTGAAACCACATCCCAGCTCTGCTTGTAGAACTTTCTGACATTTTTAAGCACTTCCGATGATGTTTTCCAGGTTTCACCCGTACCTACAGATTTATTTCAACAAAGCTGAGCAAAAAAACTGTGTCAACACACTTCAATGCTGACATCAATGAAAGTCTGCCTTCCTGCCTGCCATATTTTAGAAAAAAAAACAACACTTAAAAACCTTGAAAAGCAGTTTGGCAGATGTGACAAAAGGTCAGGTTTGGCCACTCAGTCACCCTCATGGTGGAAAACTGATCCCGGGAACATTGCATACTGGCTGAATGAATTACAGGGTAGTGCACCTCCCACATCACAGTTATTTCTTACCTTTTACACAAGGGCATTCAAATGAGACAAAAAACACCTCTGAATAATATTTTGCTGTACCAGCAAGTTATCAGTGTAGCTACCAAGTGAAGGAACAATAAAAATAACTAAGAATGAGGACAAAACACCCACTAAAGTGTTGCAAGTGCATTTACCAGTGTACAAAATTATGTTACATTAATTTAATTTCGTGCTGCTTCGTAATTAAAGTGTATCACTATGTAGTACAGCAAGGAGATAGTACACTCTGCCTTAGCTCCTTAATACCACCTACAAACATAGGGGATGCCACAAAAGTTGCTTAGTGTCTCTCAGCTTCCACTAAAATATGACTAATGTCGGTCATCCACCTGGCATCGCTTCTGGGAACACAGATGGAGATGGATTGAAATGTTCAGGCCTTTAAGTCCAGCTGTCTTGGGAGCCCCCAGAGAGCACCTCAGCACCAGGCAGCCCCACCATTCTTCGAGACGTGCTCATTCCCTCTGCAGCCACATCTTTTTATCACAGCTTTTTCTGCAAGCTAAAAGCAGCAGTGGCTGGCACAGTGATGCACCAGTTGCAGTAACAAATGAGGTCTGTCATTACTTGGTGGCTGAGTAAAGGTGACATCCAGAGACAGAAATAGGGGTTGTCCCCAAGTGTGGAGGGAGGCACAGGCTGGAAGCTGCTGACTGCAGAAGCGCAACGCTCATGCCTAGCTGGCAGCAAGCTAGGTCTACGGCACCTACCTAGTTTTGAGACTAGCCTGTGCTGAGAAAAAGGCAAAAGAGGTAATTGCTAAAACAAAGAAAAGAAATCACAGCTGCTTCTGTCATTCTTAAGTAAAGTTACTTCACTCCTTGGCAGCAAATACCATACCTGAGCAGCACCTATCAACAGTTTAAGAGCAAACTGAGAAGCATTTAAGTTCAGCAGCCCCCTTATTTCCAGAGCATGAGGGTTTTGTACACAGCTCAATCAATCAGTAAATGGTTTACCCGTGACAACCTAAAGCATTAGCTATTCCATAAAGTACGTTTTTCCAAATCAGCATCCTAAGGACAAAGTATTATATTGAACAGATGAGCCAGGAGCAAGAACCAACTTTTTGTTTAAAGAAAACAGCACTAAGAGCTGAAGCACAAGCACTGGAGCCAACTGACAAGTTAGCTGGCCTTGGGATCAGGGCTGTAGAAATGTCTGCTAGGCTTTGGGGAAAGCTTTCTGACTATTCAGCTACCTCTAACTGAGGGCAGACAGACAGCATTGCCAGTACAAACCCAGTACTTCTGCTTTAAATAAGGTTTGCATGCCCCATTACGAACTGCTGAAGAGCTCTGCCTTGACTAACAGAAACAGAACATGTCGTACCTTTCCTCTACTTGTAATCCAATTTACAACCCAGTGCTGAAGCAATAGAGTGAACTCCTCAAGTGCTGCATTTCTGAGCAGAACTCACCCCTGAGAATTTTCTCAGAACTCTGATTACTCACTGAGGAGGTCTGGAGCAGGTTTTCCAGGTAACGGTGCCTGAGCTCACGGGGACCCTCAGGCAGGGGAGGGACGGGCAGCACTCACCAACCCAGGGTGACGAACTAGGAGATCCAACTTCTGTTGTCAGGGCAGTGCTAGAACAGCTGCGGTACGGACTGGCGCTACGTGATCTCACTGGTTCTGACCTGTCCCACACTCCTTCAGAGCACACACTCAGCCGCATTCAGCCAGGCTGGGTAAAGGTAATGTAGGCAGCTGATGGAATAATTAGGGTTTTCCAGCTCATGTTGCTAAACTGCAGCACTCAGCAACCAAAATCCTCCTGGGCTAAAACTGCAGCTTTTTTTCTATAAGCTTTCTCATTTTCATCTTGAGGACAGAAGACCTTAGCACTCCATATTAAGTCTTGATGTTTATCCCCCAAAGGCTCACTCCATTAGCAAAAGAAAGCTGCCCGTATAAAAGGAATGCAAACTGAAAAGATATCTGAAACAGTCACACCATCTGCTCTGATTCACGAGCTTGTACAGCATCCTCATCGCTCCTGCATGCCAGTCATTTCATCTCATCAGCTCACAAGCTTTTCTCAGCACAGGAAACCAGGCCAATGACAAATACTCTGGGTTAAAAGCATGCCTGTTTTAAGTGACATTTAAGGACGAATCAAACCAGTAATTTAATTACTCTCATGCTATTTGCTTTTCAAGTGATCAAATTTAAATTATCCCCAAATCCCTTGCTCTTTAACTCTTCTTCACATAGTGATTTTGATGTCAAATTCCAGCTGAGATACAAACCCTCCTAACAGAAAAGTATGAGAAGTAAACAGACACAACCTCAATTATACCAGCAATAAGACATCTACAATTAGCGTCTAACGGGTGAACACAAAAACTAAGAAATAGAGCATACAACTGAATATACTAAGAGTAAATTGTTTTTACAAAGCACGTGTTTAAATCCAGACAGCTTCCAGTGGAGCTATTGTATTGCTAAAGTAAACACACACACACACATACAGCCCACTCTAAAAATCAAGAACAATTCTCCTTGGTTACTGCAGTTTATACCCAGCCACTTCATTTGTTCCAATCATTCACTTACCTTGCTGCTTCAAAAGAAAACAAAATGTTAAAATGTAAAGGAAAGGTATAGAATTAATAGGTAACTACAGAATTCAATAGCTTGTTCTCATAGAAAAGATAAGTCCTGAAGGATTCCTAATCTTGTTAAAGGTTCACCAGATAATGAACTTTCACTACGGAGATTATCAACGTAATGTTGCTGTCCCATCTCAGGTATTAGGGAAAGCAACGTTAAAGGCACCGAGAGTATCCCGTTCCACAGCAGCACTGGGGTAAGAAATCACGTAAAGTTGAAGGCATGTTTTGAAGGGGGAAAAAATGCAAACAGCTACTAAAAATGCAAAAAGAAAAAAAAAAAAAAACACCAACAAAAAAAACCCAGCAGAAGCCAATTAATGTAAAAGCCAAAAATGCAGAAATCTTGTCGGCTTCCAGGAGTATCCCTCAACAGAAATTCTTTAGTTCACTGCCATCGTGCATCTTTTCCCTGTCTCAGGCAGTACTAAGTACAGTTAAAACTTCATCCTTCTCTTCAGTTGTGACTCAACAGAAAATATTGTACTTCAGAGGCAGAGAGAAAGCTGTGCAGCTATTGCTACTTTACTCCTCCTCGTCAGCTGCTTACTGCCTAGCTCCTCACACACGCAGCCTCCCCTCTTCCCTCGCGCACCAACACTCCTCGTCTCGAAATGATTCTCCACTTTATTATCCATTCAGAAGGAAATACGAACCGATGGAGCCAATCTGACTAAAGACAAAACGCACTCCTTCGGCATTACGAGAGCAGGCAGTACAGCGCAGCGAGCCGATCTGTGCTGGAAAAGCGCTCTGCCTGATTCCTGGCATCCTGCAGGACTGCGGAGCAGGGGGACTGGGGAAAAAAGCTCGGGACTCAACATAATTAACCAGCTCCAAGAAGATTCCTCACCCAACTCAGAAACAGACATTTATTTTTAGACCTCCTGTTCACCCCCAGACTAACCTGCAAGATTCAGCGATGCCCTCGTTGAAAAGAATCATATCCAGTTTCCAAGGAAGACTAGTACCAGTTCTGCTATGAGCGTGGGGGATTGAACACCCGTTGATCTCGCTTTTCCCAAAAATAAAAGTCACATTGTTACATAAAAGAATGACTGCAGAAGTGTTGTGCACAGAATCAGATCCGCTCACGTTGTACTGACACTTCTTTCCTGGGAGCAAGCAGCAGCAGCAGGCACTCATCCTGCAAGAAGTGCCTGAACTAAAGGCACCATTTTTTTGCCCCACAAGCTGCCCCAGGAGCATCCAATGCATCGGTGCTACAAAAAGCTTCCTGGCTGGTTGGTCCACGTTCTCATCCTCCTTTTCACAGATGCTCCCTTCATCCTGTCCCCCTTCTTCGTGTACCCAAAACAAGCACTCACCTCCTTCCCTAACGCCGTTTCTCTGCCTCTAGCACCAAAGGGACCATATAGGAGCTGTGCGCATTTCCTGGTTTTGCTCAGGGACAACTCACTGCATCTTTCAAAACAAAGTCTTTTCACAGTGTGGGGTGGGATTTTAAAGAGGCCTATATGACTTAGCTGTGGAAATGCCACTATCCTCCCATCTGCTCAAATAACTCCTACCTCCTTGTGAGCCAGCCTTGCTGTGAATGATACTTCTCCCCCAATCTCTTACCTACACCAATATCAACTTTTATTCACCACTTATTCTACAAGCACCACTGTGCTCCCAGCCCTGTCTTCGCTGCATGGGGTATTCTCCTGGCACCTTCCACCCTCTGGTCCCACAGCTCCATCCCAGCACCTCGCTGAAGCGTTGGCTGACAACAGCCAGGCTGGTGTCCCCATCACCTCATTTGTTTGATGGACATAAGCACAAGAAGTTCTGCATACAGATAGACCAACACCATGGTTCACAATAC
>VXBL01005236.1:267936-286424 GCA_013400195.1 Aramus guarauna
CCCCCCCCCCCCCGCCGCCGCTCTTTCCATGTGCTGCCACAGCACTGCCCCTTGCAGCCAGGCACAGAAATCAGGCCACCGACCTCTTTTCAGACCCCCTGTAAGGCTGGCGTTCCTCTGTGGTCACTCATGTCCTCCATCCCCCAGAAAATTCTCCCTCTTTTTGCTCTTTCCCTTGCTGCAGTGCAGGGACCATAGGTCAGATTTTCAGAAGTGCTTTAGCTTTAAATGATTTTAAGAGTTTGACCCTGAGTTTCTCATTATATGTTTGCACCCTGCCAGGGGAACAGGGCTCCTACCCACCTGAGGGCACTGAGTTCCACTGCAATAGAAATGATTGTTACTAAACACACCGTAATAGCACTTGAGGTCAGAGCCGAAGCTCCATATCAAATTCATCCACATAAGGATGAAGACTGCCCAACCAAGAAAATAAAAAAATGCAATCCAGGATTTGCATGGCACTTAGTATCTTCAAAGCTCTGCATATGAATAAAACAAAAAAGATCTTGCCAGCAATAGTTGTTTTGTTTTTTTTGTTGTTGTTGTTTTTTAAAAAAAGCATCTGTCATACAACACTTTCTTATTCACAAGAACTCTCTATAGCACCTGAACCATCCATTAGACAGCCTCTCAGGTGTTTACATGCCTTACTTTTGCCAAAGATCCTACTAGAAGTTGAGCCAACATCATCTTACCATGGCTGCCTCTGTCCTTCACATCTCATTCTTCCTTGGTCTTTGCCCATCCCTGCAGCCATCAACACCAGACATTAGCATATCCAAATAAAAAAATGCAGTGGGGCCAAACACAATTCTCCTGCCGCAGCTTTTGAGACCCAAAGAGCCTGTGCAGATTTCCAAGCACTGCCACATAAAATTCCAATACTCCCATAGCTGCCTTACAAGAACAAGAGCAGAAAAAAACATGTGTGGTGGGTTGACTCTGTCTGGAGGCCAGACGCCCACCAAAGCCACTCCATCACTCCGCCTCCTCAGCTGGACAGGGGGGAGAAAATATGACGAGAGGCTCGTGGGTCAAGATAAGGGCAGATGGAGATCACTCACCAGTTACCATTATGGGCAAAACGGACTCAACTTAGAAAACATTAATCTAATTTATTACCTAGCAAATCAGATGAGGATAATGAGAAATAAACCCAAATCTTAAAACACCTCCTCCCACCCCTCCCTTCTTCCCAGGCTCANCTCCATGGGCTGCAGGTGGATATCTGTGCTACCATGGACCTCCACAGGCTGCAGAGGAACAGTCTGCCTCACCATGGGCTTCTCCAGGGGCTGCAGGGGAATCTCTGCTCCGGTGCCTCCTCCTTCTGCACTGACCTGGGGGGTCTACAAAGTTTCTCACATCTTCTCACTCATCCCTCTGGCTGCAAAAGCTGATGCTCCTTTTTTTCCCCTCCTTAACTCTGTTATCCCAGAGGCTGATGGGCTTGGCCTTGGCCAGTGACGGGTTCATCTTGGAGCCGGCTGGCATTGGCTCTGTCCAGACATAGAGGGAGCTTCTAGCACCTTCTCACAGAAGCCACCCCTGTAACCCTCCCACTACCAAAACCTGGCCACGCAAACCCAAAACAACATGGAAAAAGTGAGCAAGTCTCATTAGACAAAGAGACAGGAGACATCACTAATGGAGGTCATAAGAAATGACGTGCTGGAAAATGTCACAGGTCTCACCTCAGTTCACAAGGAGCTGGAGAGGAAAACGTGGTTAGGAAAAGACAAAAACACAGGTGCCCTCAGAAGCAGAGAAAATTGCACCTTTCAAACATTTAAAACCCCTTACCTAATACACAGGACATTGAGACAGGCTCTGCTTTTTCAGGGATGTTTTGTTTACTTAAATAATGAAGATAATTCAGAATTGTGAAAAATAGGCATGACTTGCATTTAAAAAAAGCCAGTGAGAGTGTGCTTTACCTTAAGGCTTAGAGCACTGAGTTATTTGCCTTCTACTAGAGAAATAAACTTCCACTTAAAAATTTAAATACTTCTTACTGTGATTTTTTTAATTCACCAACAGATTTTAATTTTAGGTTGAGCCAGCAGGGAATTAGTAAAACTGATAAAGCCAGGCTCAGCTATATAGGCCAAATGCTTTGATGTCTGCGAGGTATACGTTACCCTTTCTTCTTTTTTAATCCTCATTATCTATTTCATTCCAACTTCCTGCAAAGTACTGAATTACTGATAAAATTGTAAAAGCAAGCAATTCCTTCACGAGCACGAGTGTATTAACCAAAGAAAAATGAGCACGCTTCGAGCACAGGTTCTGCTCCTCCCTGTCCCACACTCACACCCCTTCTCCTTGCAGGAAGACAAGCAAGAACGCTTCTAGTGTCCTGGCTCTCGGGGAAGTACAAAATTGGGTGGCTAAGTAAATTAGAGGATAAGAATCTTACATAGGAGAGATGGAACAAAGGGACAAGAGGGAAAAAAGTCAAGAGGGAAGAGGGAAAAGTCAATAGAGAAAGCTTGTCTGGAACAGCAGGGATAAATTCTGTCCAACTCGCACTCAGGTTTAATTCATCTCACAAATGCCCTCAGACGTCTCTGACCCAAGAGCTCTCTAAAACAATTTTTTTATTTGTTTCACTGGAAGAAAAATAAGAACCATCTGTCCCAAATGAAACCGCCTTCTGCACCTCCCTAAAGACAGAGTTCTCGGTAAGATATTTTGAATTCAGGGCCTGCATGAGACCTTAGAAGTTCAAATACACAGTGTAAAGTTTATCAATTGATTCAGCAGCAAAAACACGCTATTTATTATCTTCTTCAAAGCCACAAGAAGATCAAATCAATCAGCAGTCTAAAGACGAAGTGTTAATGAAAAAGCAGTGACCTCCTGCTGTTTGACAGCTGTCCTCAGTGAATACCACACTTTGAGGAGCTGTGCATCACCACAACCTAAGCAGGGCTGCTGAGACAGAAGCCTGGAAGAGAGGAAATTGTGTATTCCAAGGCATTTAAAACTACCCTGTCAATGCTGTTTCTGTTGTTACAATAGCTCCAGAATACACTTAGGAAACATATACTTAAGATGTTGCCTTCAGATAAAAGAACAGGTTTCTTTAAACAAGGTATCACTCAAAGCACTGATTCTTTCTTCTCCCCTTAGGAAAGGGTAAGGCAAGGTGTAAGAGCCACCTCCAAGCTGGGAAGGAAACAAAGGCATGTGTGCCTCCTACAGCACCCTGAGCACCTTGGACACTGGTAATGGCCACAATGGCCTTGAAGCACTTGAAGAAAAGGAAGGAGGCAATCTTTCTCAAAAGTTGTCCCTCCTGAAAGAAGGGTTTTCTTCCTCCCATAAAAGTCAAATTACTTGGTTTATAGAGACAACAAGAATAGCACTGGCATGTTGAAAAAACTGCTGAAGATCAGAGGTATTGGGACTGTTTACCTTCCAAAGACAGGCCACATAAGTCCATTTGTTGTGAACAGGTGAGACCAAACCACTGGCTGACCTGTCTTCATAAGATAGATGTTTACACTCCACGTGTTAACATTATTGGACTGTAAGATTGTCTGCTGAACCCCAAGACATGAACATTTCTAAACTAATAGAAGGAAAGACTTCCATTTAGCCTGGTGACAAAGGAGATTTCCAAGGCCAAGAACACAGTAAGGTTCAAGGAGTGAGACATTTATACGGTTAATGAAAAAATGAGTTAACATAGCAGTAAAGTTTTTGCAGAGCTATGAATCTACATGTCACAGTTTAGGCCAGTCTTTATCAGGCATGGACTGATCACAGATGTTAGAATTGCCTGCAGTGAGTCCTCCCATCTCCTTCCCTCTGAGGCTGCTGCCACACCAGTCAAAACCTGCTCCTGGGGCTAGAATTAATCTAGTCTGCCATGGGAATTTTTAAGGTGCAAAATCCTTAAGGGAGTGTTGGTCATAAAGTCAGAAAAACTCAGATTATAATCATCCTCCATTTGATTTGTTTATAGTCAGCATCACTCACAGTGACAAAGCCTTTCCTAAGAGATGTGAGGCAGCCCTTGAAATGCACAGGATAAACCTGCTTGCCCCAGTGGGTGTTTGCACTCTTGACTTTTGGGATAAAAATACAGATATTATCAGCTCTGCAACCCAGTGCTTCACAGAAGAAGCTATTTCATTCCTCATCCAGTAAGTTCCAGCCACTCCAGGGCACAAATATGCCTTACCTCCCAGATACCACGCTCCTTTCAGAAGCCACTGCTGAGACAATGCCAACCCCACTCATCAGACTGCACCAGCCTTCAAAAATCAGACTTTAAAAGCAAAGCTGTCTCAGGTGACAGGCTCTGGGGGAGCATGTTGTTTCATTGTGCCCCAGCAATTACAGACAAAAACCCTTCCTTAAATGTGCTCCTGAAAACAACTGAATGTCCCCAGAGCTCTTGTCCCGGGTTTTGGCTGCCCATACGACAGCATGGAAGCCTTTCTCTAGCTGAAATGCCATTCTCCATTTTAATCAAAAATTACAAATGGAAGATAGACTTTTAGCAAACTTATGCTGCTCTCTGCAACTCATCTAACTCGAAAATTTTTCCAGCTGGGTGCAGTGCCCCCATTCCAGAAACAGCTACTATACTAGGTTTTCAACTAGAGGCAGCTTGAGTACCTTAGATCAACAGACAGCGAGGAAACACTTACAGCAGAGAAAACTCTCCCTCTGCTGCTTCCTCCTTCAAATTACATCTCTCTCCTTACTAATGGCATCCAAAACATAAGGACTTGATATTTCATGAAATTGGAAAATTACAATCAATGTCTTAATTGCACATCTAATTAAATAATCAGCATCACTAAAATGCAAAGGCATCTGAGCACAGATATATGCTGTGGGTGGAAAAACCTGAAATTACACTCTCAGAACTGTAATTGCTTTTTTGATCAAGAAACCTGGGAAGGAAAAGTTGCAGATGCTGTGATATGTAGACCTCAGGTAGATGTATCAGCTTTCAAATATGAACTACTTAAGGCAAGCACAAGGGAAGTAAACTATTCAGCATTTCTAAATACAGATAAAGAAATAACAGGCTTATCTTGCAGCAGTGGAAAGCTAGGTTAGGCATCTGGAAAAGCTTTTAATCATAAGTGAGCATGGATTGTCTAGGGAAGGTACAAAATCTCTATCCCAGAAGGTTTTAACAAAAAGTGTATATGCAATTTTCAGGGATGTTTTTGAGGAAGACAGACGGTCTAGTTAATCTCTTCACATACTGCCCGGGTCTCGGTATTATTCCATCTCAGGCAGGAAACTACATGGTAACACATATACTTGCTAACAGGCATGAAGGTGCATTACACCCCATGGATGGTCTGCATGACAACCCAGCTGTCCATAACACGAGGCCTTCATTCAAACACTGTAGAGCGCGTTTTCCTACCTGAGCTTGACAGTGAGAACAGGTCTCTGACAAAACCATTTGTATGTTCTGCAAAAGGCAGGTCCAACACATAAGGACTTGGCTATAGGAATTCAGCATCTTGATCCCACAGGGCAGCACCTGGTATGAACTTAAAGGTTATTCCTTGTCCACTTGGAGGTAAACCCCTTTCTCAGCAAGAAGAGAAGATGCCCTACTGCTCACTGACAAGAAACGATTTAATATCATTTCCTTCATGTTATTCAAAGCATGACCACATGCATGAGTTACTGCATCGCAGCCAGGTGCTACCATTACATGCAGTTACATCACTGTTACATGGCAGTGGGCTAAGGAGTGTTCTTTGGACTTATCACCATATTACTCAAGTAATTCAAGCATTAATTGATAGCTTCATAGCATACCTGTGAAGTGAAAAAGTCCCCATTACAAATGAGGAATGAGGGCAGAGTAAGGTCAAGACCTTCTCTGCTGTTTGGACAGCCATCTCAAGGTAACAAACCCCTGACTTTTCAGAGAACTTAAGTTTGGAGCATATCAAACACTATGAAGACTGGCTTCCAGCTACTACACTTACTGCTCTGACAGCTCATTTCCAGAATCTTAAATCATAGAATGGTTTGGGTTGGAAGAGACCTCAAAGATCACCTAGTTCCAACCCCCCTGCTATGGGCAGGGACACCCTCCACCAGACCAGGTTGCCCAAAGCCCCATCCAACCTGGCCTTGAACACTTCCAGGGAGGGGACTTCCACAACTTCTCTGGGCAACCTGTGCCAGTGCCTCACCATCCTCACAGTGAAGAATTTTTTTCCTTGTATCTAATCTAAACCTACCATCCTTCAGCTTAAACCCATTACCCCTTGTCCTATTTACTCCATGCCCTTGTAAACAGTCCATTCTCCAGCTTTCCCTCAGGTACTGGAAGGCTGCTCTAAGATGTCTCCAGGGCCTTCTCTTTTCCAGGCTGAACAACCCCACCTCTTTCAGCCTTTCCTCATAGGAGAGGTGCTCCAGCCCTCTGATCAGCTTCATGGCCCTCCTCTGGACTTGCTCCAACAGCTCCATGTCTGTCTTGTACTGGGGCCCCCAGAGCTGGATGCAGTACTCCAGGTGGGGTCTCAGCAGAGCAGAGTAGAGGGGCAGAATCACCTCCCTCGACCTGCTGGTCACACTGCTTTTGATGCAGCCCAGGACACGGTTGGCTTTCTGGCCTGCAAGCACACACTGCTGGGTCATGTTGAGCTTCTCATCCACCAGCACCCTCACGTACTTCTCCTCAGGGCCGCTGTCAATCCATTCTCTGCCCAGCCTGTAGTTGTGCTTGGGATTGCCCTAACCCACGTGCAGGACCTTGCACTTGGCCTTGTTGAACTTCATGGGGTTTGTACAGGCCCACCTCTCACGACTGTCAATGCATCCCTTCCCTCCAGCTTGTCAACCGCACCACACAGCTTGGTGTCATTGGGAAACTTGCTGAGGGTGCACTTAGTCTCCACTTGGACATTGAGCCATTGACCGCAACTCTTTGAGTGCGATCATCCAGCCAATTCCTTACCCACCAAATGGTCCATGTGTCAAATCCCTGTCTCTCCAATTTAGAGGCAAGAATGTTGTGCGAGACAGTGTGAAATGCTTTGCACAAGTCCAGAATAACCAGAAATCAGTTAATGGATCAGAGGGAGAAGCAATGGTAAAACCTTTTTCAAAAGCCACCACGGATTGTCCAGCATCCCATAACAACGTGGCAGAGGAGTAACAACTAATAACCTTACGGAGCAATGCCCAGCTACCTCTGCCGACAGAATGAGCCCTCTACCAGCACTTTATTCCTTTTTTGCCACACATGAACCAACTTTCAAAAAGCAGGGAAATAATCTTTTTTACTACTCTACCTCCGTCTTTATGACTCCTGGCTTAACTAATATGCTTTTTTCTGTAGGTAGGAATAATTTCATGTATTTATATTCCCTGCAGAAGGCAGCACCTGATTAATGAACCAAAATACCCCATAAATACTTGTTATGAACGACATATATGCCTCTGTCAGTCTCTGAGGACACTGTTAGTGCAGGCACTGAACAAGAAAAAAGGGGCACTGCCACATCGTAGCTCTGACAAAGCCGACTCCAGCAATCACACCCATATTAATAAGCCCATACACAGCTTTCACGCCTCCAGTAAAGGCACTCGACAGGCTCTACAAAATGGGCCTGAATGAACTGGTCTAGAAAACCAATCATTCTGCTCCCCTGATTGGGAGGGACAGAGGAGGAAGTTTAATGCAAAAAATGAAAATTACTGGATTTAGAAAGCCTCTGCAAGGAGATGACAATTGCACTACAAACCAGTCTTTGATTACATAGCTGACCTAAGCTGTGACTGAGAGGCCAATTAGTCCCTTTGGCAAGTCTGTGACGGGAGAGACAAGCACGGCTTGACAAAAACACACCCAAATACTGAGCAGGGGTGGCAAGGGGGTCATTCTGGTAGCTGCTGCCTCTGCTCAGTGCTCTTAGGTCCACCTTCACCGAAACTGGAGAGAAGTGGATGTAAAAACAGGATGAAAAGGATGATTCTAGCAGCTGTACACAGTTGTGTATTAACTAGCTATTACTACTGAGAGCTAAAAATAAAGCCGACTTAATTAGGATGAGTAACATGTATCTATGTCACACAAATATGAAGGAGAGTTGTACTTGCTTTAAATTAAGTTCCTTAAATTAGGCATAACAAAATTCAGAGTGAATATACCAGCCAATCTATAGATATTTGCGTAGACAAAACTGGATCCTTCAAGTACCCGTTATATGAGGTATCACAAAAACACTTTCATGCATTTCAATCTGCTGCACTAACATGATACACTGAGTAAAAATAGAAAATTTTAAATAAATTGCAATAAAATTTAGCACTCTCAGTTTCTCTGTAACAGTTTCTCAAAAATGTGTGTGTTATCTTAAAATACAAGGTGAATATTGACTCATTAACAAAAATAAAAACCAGATGGAAATATGGTTAAAATAAACCAATCTTTTACATAAAGGAATCTTTATTTGTATGTAACAACTTAAAGTACTGACCAAAGCGGGGGTAAACAGATAAATTAGTTTAATGCTAAATCTAAATTCTGTTCTATAGCTCTGGATAGCTCTGTATTATCTCCTTTATAGTACACATCACCAATTTTGTCTTGATATTTTCTGTTGCTTTTCAAGCTCTCCTAGAAAATAATTTTCCAGTGTTAGTTAATTTTCCAGCTTTTAAAAACTTTTAATGAGTATAGGTTCAATTGCAATTTACTGTCTAAATAAGCAACTCAAATCTCATGTGGAATTTTTAAAATCTCATTTAAGAACAAACCTGCTTACAAACTACACCATATTTTCTGAAACTGTTACCACTTGAACATTTGTCAGAAAACAAAATTATATCTATGACAGGTTCATTACCAGGCATGAGTCACTAATAACTACTGTTCTTCAAGAAACCTCTCACACAGTCTAGCATCCTTAATATCTACTGTGCCACTGTATGGAAAAGCCACCATCCAAGAGGGCCTGCAATGTAATTTTCACAATTTTACTTCAGTGACAGCATCTAAGTAGCAAATACCTCTCCCACGCACCTCTGGTTGTGCTCCGAAACCCACAGGGTCCTGCAAGGCAGCACAGCTTGGCAGCAAAGGCAGGCAGGTGGGCAGTGCGAACACGGGGAGGCCACGCTATGAAGAATAGTTACGGAGGCTGTGGTTCCATGGACGTTTCTCACAGCCTACTTAGAGGCTTCCTGGATGATGATGTCCCATTCTTTGCTCCCACAGGCGACTGTCATATAATAGCTTTCATAAACAGACCTGTTTTTAGATTAATTAGAAACAGAAAGGGCAAAGAAACCCATTTGGAAGCTGTTCACTAACAATTAGAAAAATCACTTTCTGATTTCTAGCCTGGGTTTGTTCATAACCAGCTTATACCCTTCTGTTCTTGCGCTAACATTAACCTTTAGCTTAAATAGCTGTAAACTTGCCAATATTTACTCCCCTGCTCTATTCGTACATGGCAGCAACATCCGCTCTCAGCTTCCAGTCTGCTAAGCTGAGCCATACTTGTTTGGTCTCATCTCACGTACCCTTAGCACCTCTCCTCCCCAGTGCCCAGACTGCCTCAGTATCCCCTCTCCCACTTCTATAACCTGTTCTCTGACTTTTGCAATAGCCCCCATCTTCTCCAAACCATTTACTGGTTTCCTATATAGCATGTTAGAAATATTATGGAAATAGAGGCAGATGAGACCTACTGCCCACCTGGTCTGTCACAGTGTAGCACCGAGTATAAAGCAGCATTTAACTAGTGTTTCTATTAATTTCCCATTTGCCAGGTCGTAACACTTTCTAGCCTCACCCACTAGTGAGGGCAGACTAAATCAGCCTATAGTTATCCACAACAGCCCTACCTTCTCTCTTCCTGATCCAACACATGAGTGGCTTAAACAGGATCCTCCTGTTTTGAGCAGGATACTGCCATAAACCAGAGAATAGTGTGGCTGCTCACCTGCAAGCCTGAAGGCACAAGGCACCCTGTACAACAAGAGACTTGCTGCCTACAGCGCCCCGGTAAATTAGCACTCAGACTCATCACAGCCATTCCAGCATCTGGTACCTGCACGCTTGAGCAACAGATGAAAATGGCAAGCTACATTTGGGATTTCACCCCAGCTTTGTGCTAAATTATCTTTAGTTTTACAGCACACAAAGGATGAAGCTGTCAATGTGCTCAGGAAATTCTCCCTGCAGAACAGATATCTGATACCTTGATGTTCTCCAGCACCTTTCAGCAGAGGATGCATGTTACAAACTCAGCTCACAGACTGCCCGGAAAGGCTGCAGGCATTTCCTTACAGATTCAAAAGCCAAGGAGAAGAACTGTTCATGCTTTTACCATATGTAGGTTTCAAATGAAACCAATAGAGAACCACCAAAAAGCACTTCTGAAAGTGCCAGGGATTAACTGTCACACCAATGGAAATGAACGCATAGCTTGACCCAAATTAATTTTATCCAATCAGTCCTCCACAACATCACAAAATTGTTCAGACCCCAAATACAAGCAAACAGTAGAAAACTTGTTGGTGATTATGATATGGCTTAAAAATCCTATTTAGATGCCCAGAAAGGAGACTGGATGCAAAGAAAGTTCTTGTATCATCTGGAAAGAACTACATTCTAATGGCCAACATTCATTTGCTGTAAGACAAAACCTTCAAGTGGCTTGAATTCAATAAATCATTGATATTAAAAGGTGCAGAAAATAAAAATGCTACTCTGTGTTACACAGTACCTAGCACCAGCTAGAATTGGAGTCCTGCTGCCTTCACGCATTATATTAAGCATTATTAACAGCATTTTGACTTCCAAATGGTACTTTTATGGGCAGGGCAGGGGGAAGCAAAAGCAAACATCTTACTTAAATCCAGATGCCCAGTACTAGAAGATTCCAATTACAATAACCTTTACACACCTTCAAAAGTTAGCTCAGAAGCATGCGAGGCAACACTGCCCCACATCTAAACAAGTTGTGTAACCACACAGCTTGGAAAACAAGAAACAAGTGAAAGAACAACACCACTAAAAGACAAAATTATCGTGTACCAAACCTCTTTTTGTGACCTACTGCCTTTTTTATGAAGTTATATTATTCAAAGCGTATGCTAACGTCACACAAATAGTTAATGCTTCATACTCTCAGACAGTGCTGGTTAGTTCATCTTTTCTCCAAGTCTTGTGCTTTGTAAGCCAAAGCCCACTGCTATCTCTCCGGTGCAGCATTTCTTGTACAGATTGCTTCAGTAATACACAACACTGGGAAATATCCCCTCCTCCCACACAGAGCCTTAAAAATAAGAGTGTGAAGTCTGGCTCTCCCAACAGCCAATGCTATTTTTAAGGGCTGCGTATGTGGCAGGTAGGAGTCCCCCCACCCACCTCTCCCATTGCACCCCTATTCTGAGAGGATGAACTGACTTACTCCACTGCTAGATGAAGCGCTCTCAGTTTCTACCGATGAGCACCATGCCCGAGTGCCACATCAAGGTGATCTGGACACCAAAATTTTCTGTGCGCCACTCCACATCAGATAGAAGCCTCTATCAGCAGAGCACACTGCCGTAATTCTTTCTGCCATTACATCCGCAAAACAAGGTGCAAAGCGGGAAGTTTTGCACAAGGTGGCAATGATTGCCTCAGCTTCCTAGTATTCTTCTACAGCCTTTGGTGTATACTATTTAGAGGACTTGGTCTACTCTCCAAATGCGTCTGGGTTTCATTTTTCCTGGAAACATCAGACAACTGCTGCAGTAGGTCCTGGGAAGGAAAAAGCACTTACTTGACAAAGTATTTGAAAAGTCTTGGTACAAATGCAAGCTGGGCAGCACCAGGAAGGGAAAAAGAGCTTACTGTAGTTCATCCCAGTTCAGAGGTGCTCTGTGCACATGGATAGCTCCTTCAGCTGGCAACACGCAAGTCACTTCTGGTGATAACACACACAGAAATTGCTGGGACCAGATTGCCTAAGAGAAACGAAGCTAGAGACTAAAAGGCAGCAATGCTGGGCATGTAGTCTAATTGAGAACCCAGGAGCTTTAGAAGACATCAGGTCACCTATCCACATTGTCAGCCCTCTGCTGCCACCCACATCTTGCTCTCTGATCAGCACAGGTACAACTCCGCTGGAAAGGAAGGGAGGTGAATAAGACACCTTTTTCTTCAGAGATCATCAACTTGTCTGAGTCAAAACCTGTTTCACAGGACCATGATGAAATTGAACAGGAATATTTCTCTGATCTAAGATGTCCACACAGAGGAGGGAGCACAGGGAAGAGTCATTCCCTAGGAGAGTGTTACAGCTTAGCAGTCAGTGCACTTTTCTAAAAGGTGGGAAATCAGTATTGCCCAGTTTAGATCAGGAACTAGAGTCTTGTTACCCCCTTATTCTAGATATATTCTAGCTTAAAGTGCTGGCTCTTCTGCAAAGAGGTCTCCCATCTGTCATATCTCAGTCAATCTCAAAAAGTCAAAACCAGAAAGTCTAACCCCATATCTACCCAAAATAAACCCCACACTTTGCAAAAGCAGCAGCTGCTTTCCATCCAGCCTCACTCCAGAAGTCACTCATATAGGAAATGTTTCAATTAAAAAAAAAAAAAAAAAGGATATAAGGGCAGGCTATTGACACGCATCACAGTGTCAGAGAACAGAAGCATACAGTTCAGCCAGACTGGATTACTTGAACTCAATGTGTAGTGCTGGCACAAAGTAAGAGATGCACCTGATTGTGGAACATACCGTGTTTGTAAACTATATTCCAGATGTTGCACAAACACCTTCCCTTCCTTTTTAAGTAAATCAATGGAATAAATCTTGGAAGAAAAGTAAATTACACTTGGATTCCCATTCAAAGGCTTCAATTTTGTCATAAAGATAAGTAGAGTTTACAATACAAAACTGGAGAAGCAAAGCTATAGTCCTGAATGCTACTGTATATCAGGGAAAGAAATAAAATGTCAAGATTCTTTGCCATCTCAGGGAGGCTACCCCTTGGTCTTGCAGCCCACAGGAGGCTTACAGTGAAAAAGTAAGCAATCCACTCTGCAAACTCCTGTCATGACTAAGAAAACTCCCCAAGTTTGGGTTTTTTCTAACCAGCAACAGGAAGGTATGGAGGAACTTTGCTGTCACCAAAGGGGACAGATGTCCCGTGTGCCAGGGAGTACAGACCATCAACACCAAAACTGGTTTTTAGCAGCAGTGAAAGAAGTTGAGTGTCAGTACATTGATATGTCCAGAGAAGCTTGCAGAAAATCCTGTTAGATATTGAACCGGCTCCTAGCTGCTATGGTCATTATGAAAAGCATTTCTCACCAGCATGCTGCTCCACAAGAGAGTATTTATCTTAATTTTAGTATAACTACTCGAAAAAGGGCAAACCTGCTGATTTTTCCCACTGGAGATAAGGTTATCAAAAAGGTACTCAAAAATCACAACAGCAGCTAATGAAGGCAAAACACTATTTTCATGTGCATACACACAAATAAATCTCTCTATGCTTCAGCATAACTTTTAACATTTATTGCAAAATAGGTTAAAAATGGTTGTGGGCCTCACAGAATCTCAGTAAGGATAAACAAACATGCATTTTATTCCAAACAGATGTGAATATGCAGATATCTTATTTAAGACACTCTGAGATGAAAGAAGCTTTTCCTCCAAGTACAGCATGTCAGCTCAACTTTCCCTTGCAGAAAGGCAACCAGAAGAGACAACAGACACAGGTTGTTCAAGCACCGGCGAATCACCCCACACTAAAAGCTGCCTGGGGAAAGTCGTGAAGGGCTTTGGGGAGTCCCACACAACTTGCCAGTCTGCAAAATCTGATGCAATACAGGGAAGTAAGATTATGACATGGGGAGACAGCAGAAGATCTCCGCTACTTTTGTATTTAAATGCTTTCTAACTAATTATTGTTATACAGTCCCTGAGGGATCTGAAAGCCGCACATGCATTTTAAAGGTAAGGTACACAGAAAGCATTTGACTGGCATTGCGAGCACAGCCACTTGACAACAGTCAGTCTGCACTAGAGCTGGTAGTGACCCTTGGATCACACCTTACCTACACAGATCTGATCGCCTCTCTGGTGTAGGAACACGAATTTCATTAGCACAAGGGTGTTCTACAGATCCCCACCAACCCTGATCCCTGGGACATTTGATGAGCAATGCTGGTATTTTGGTGGAGGTTAAAGATAACCTTCATAAATACAACATGTAGACAAGAAGGAAGACTTTTAACTCGAGATGTAGTTTTTCTTTATGAAGAGAAGTTTCTAGTAACTCTGTTAGAGTCACAGTGCTTCAGTTTGCTTCTTTGCCACTGCGTGGGAGGCTTTGAAAATGCAGAGCTTACTCATCTTCACGGGACTGATAAAAAGACACCTAGGCAACAAAGCTTAAGGGAAATAAAATGTCGAAAGTAAACTATTGCATGGACCACACAGTTCATGAGAGGTGGAAAGGGACCATTTCTAATCTTTTGGTGACTGGCTCAAAGCAGGTATGTCCTCCACTAGCCATCTGAGCTGGTGAATAGTACATGGTTTTATGGACCAGAAGGCCTGGATTCAAAGCTGGGGAGTGGGGGCAAGCAGATAACTTACAACCAAACCAGCAACCAAAACTAGCCCCAGTTAGTTCCTTGCTGGTCTCCTCTCAGTGGAAGTCCAGACATGGCTTTTCAGGGCAGCCCACAGCTTGCTCTCTCCAAACAAAATTATGGTTTCACACTGCTAAATCACCAATACAACACCCCCTGTGGACCAGGACTTTTAAAAGTGACACCTTGATGGTTCTTAAATATTTGCAGGTGCTTGATCAGAAGTGCTGACTGTGAAACTATGGGGCATGGGAAAACAAGACTGAGGATTTCATTGGGTACTTGTAAGACTAGAGGAGAACAGTCATTTAGTCCCTTACTCTGGGTGCTTATCATATTCCAGAAAAACAATGTCATTAACTACATCTGCCATCTCAGTATGTGATCTAGTTACACAGCAGTCAAAAAGAACAGACTATTGACATTTAACAGGGAAAGGCAAAGATTAAAATCAATATAATTGTATAAAATGGGATCTAGAAGAAAAACCAAAGAGGAAACACTGCTCCAATGACTTTGGTTTTGAAATGAAAACAAGTAAATTGATGTATTTTATCTCCTGACATAAAAGAAGAAAGACTTTTTCCCTTGTAAACAAATTCAGTATCAGTGGACAAAATCCCAGACCCCATACTCTCTTGTAATATTTAAATATACTTGAAAGAATTGGTAAGAGAGACAATTTATTTGACTGAATTTTTGCTCTTCTCCTGTCTGCCAATTCTTCTGTGTTATATAAACCTCAGATTCAAATTTGTGTAACTTTAAAAGTCACACAGCTGTGTCCCTAGCTGAAGGCTATTTCAGTTAAGGAGGGCCGCAAGCTGAAGATGCAATAGCTATGTGTTTGTTGTTCTTCTGGAAAAGAAGCTCCCACAGAGGGACTGCAGCAGACAAGCTATCAATTAATTCCTCTTTGTAGACAAAGTTCTAAGTGTGAAGGTGAGAATTATTGAGTCATTCCTCTCAGGGCTGAAAACCCTAGTTTGATTCTGGCATAATTAAGTTTCCTCTTCACAAATACAGAGAGAGAACAAGCAAACAGCAGAAGTGAAGAAAAAAAACGTGCATGTTACCACAAAGCTTTTTTAACATGCAGAGTTACAAATTTCTATGCCATTTTATAACTGTCAAGTCTTAATTAAAATACTACATTTCTCTGACTCATGGTACTGTAGGATGCATGTATATTATTCACATGAATATTAATCTCTTCCCAGGTAGGAGGCTGAATTGCTCAGGGGATTTATAATCACATAACATACGGAAACTTCTGGAGTGTCCTTTTAAAAAAAAAAAAAAATTCTTTCTTTCAAATTTCAGCCAGATCATTAACAATTAAGAGTCATAAGAAGCATTTCAGTCATCTATGTGAGACGAATCCAGCAGTTCAGATCCGTGAGCTGGAGCTCCACATAGATTAATGAAATTATATTGCACATTGAGGAAGGAGAACATGGAAAAGAACTGGAGGCATCACTTTGAACATTAAGGACACAAGCAGTTGCTCTGAGCACTGGAACAAAAGAGAAGGATAGTCCTCTTGAAAGGTTTTAGGTAATGACAGAAGATGGGAAGATGTTAGTAGGGTGATCAGAGAAATGAGACAACACCTTCTCTAACTACCTACAGAATCAGCTAGTGAAACTATCATCACAGTGACCTTTAAAATGCTGATACTTGTCTGGATCGTCTGTATTCATACAGACTTTCAAACAGGATCTAGGAACAAGCTGATGATGCACAAGGTGCAGAAAGCAACTAGCTTAGATGCTCTTCTAGGGTTGAGCAAAAGAACAGAGAGAAATGAGGATGCAAATGCATCTGATAAAACTGTGACAGTCTTCCTGCTACCTTAGAAGGAAAGGAATTAGACAAGTTAGAAAAACACTATGCAATTCAAGAACACAAACTAATAAAACCTCAGAAAATCAGTAGCTAGAGTTCACAAGAAACAGGCTTAAAGGACCAGGGAGTTTGGGAAGCTGTTAACAGTTAATAAAACAGCATTAACAGACAAAAATCACAAGCTATCTCAGTGAAGAGGAAGGAAAGGATACACAATGAGAGGCCTATCTCCCTCTGCAGAGGGCTTGAACCGTCTTCTTGAGGAAGTTTTTAAGGGCAAGCATGATTCCACAGCTGAAGCACGAAATTTAACACTTAGCAGTGAACACACAATATGACAAAAAAAAAGGCTGCTACTCATAGGAAGATGAAACTATCATCAGGTGGCATTAAGAAGGCTAGAACATTTGATGCCTTAATTGCTTCAGGACTTCTCTGACAGGCACAACTGCAGTCAGACAGCTGACAGAATTAATATTGTTTTTTTAAAAAAGGAAAAAAAAAAGGTTTAGCACATTATAAAAAACAGGCTGCAGTAAAGGCAAACAAATTTGAAAGCAAACAGATAAGGTAGTTATTTCTAAGTCAGCTGGCCCTGATAAATCTTCATCCTTCGGTACTGGGTTGCAACAGTGACAATCACAAAGTGCTAAGAACTTGAAAAGCAGGCAATGTACTTGAAGATTTGAAAAGGGCAAAGCAAGCATTTATGCTTAAAAAATAGGAAGAGAAGGACTTAGATAATAATGAAAGTGCTAACTTGACTTTCCCCCCACCTCCTCCTGGGAATTGAAGACTGGAACAAGTAATCAAATTATTTGCAAACCTTCTAGAACATAAAAAGGAGAGAAATAACAGTGAACATGGTTTCATCAAGAGTAGAACTGTGTCAAATGCATTTAGCTTCCTTCTATGACAAGGTAAATTAGTCTTAGGGGTAGGAGAAAAACAGTAGAAGTTTTATATCCTGAGGTCTGGATGAAACTGCTAAAATAAATGCAAACACACTGGAAAAAAATTATACCCAGGGTAGCCAAACTCAAGAATGTATCAAGCAGGGTCCCTCAGGCAGCTCTGGTAGCACACAGCCTGGCAGCCTGAGTACTACACAACTTTTTCACATACCACTTGAAGGATTTGTAGGCATAACAGATTAGGAAGAGACAGACAGCAATGTGCTTAAGGAGTGAAAAAACCCCACAATTCTGTAAGAACAAGTGTAGAGCCATATTCAGTCATAATCTAACACAAATTAGGCTAGGGAACAAGTGACAAAGCACTTCTTCAGAAGGAACCTCAGCTCTGGAAAGGATAAGAGGCTAACTATGCATCAGTGTTAGTTTGCAATAAAAAGGCACCATCACAGCAGGATACCTGATATCTTGGGATATCAGGATCACAGCCTGGAGAACAAAGTCTTCCTTGCTCTGTAGTGCAGATGAGCAGGCTCTTAGCTGGGGTTCTACATTCAGCTTTGGACACTGTACTTCAGGAAAAACAAAGGAAGGAAAGAAAAAAAAAAGACAGAGTGATTTAAGAGTGCCTAAAACAAACCCTCACAAGAAAAGGCTATAAGAAAAATGGTCATTTAGTGAACATGAGAAGAGCAAGTGGGACTTCATCCTCTCTTTGCAGCAGCCCTTCACTATTCCAGAGGAAGGAAATCAGTTCTGCTCCTTTATTCGTTGTCCTAATCATGAGAAATGGATTTATATGTCACAAGAGAGATCTAGAGCAGAGATTACGAAAAGCCTTTAGATGGCAAAGCCAGTTAAGCCCTGCTGCAGGCTGCTGGAAAGCTCCATCAAGTTGTTTAAGAGAATTTTGGATCAACAGATATTAGGAGTGGTCAAGGCAAAGCAAATAATGACATTTTGCTATTAAAACTAAACCAGTGTTTCTGCAACAATTGTCTCAAAGCATGTCTTCCTTCCAGTGCAGCAGAAACAGATTGATGCTGAACCACCTCATTGATCTTGTACTCTTTCAGGAACAAAAGGAGAAAAAAAAAAAAAAAAAGGGGAAAAAAA
>VXBL01005236.1:286453-334793 GCA_013400195.1 Aramus guarauna
AAAAAAAAAAAAGCTATCCAGAGAGAAGCATCATTGAATCTCTTGTCCCTTCTAGTATGTTTGTGCACTTTTTCCATAAGGTACAGGACCAAACTGTTTTGCTTGCATGCTCTACAAAAAACACAACAGAACTTCCTTTTCTTCTTAGATACTAATTGTGCTCTTACATTTCACTTTCCATGTCATACTGACAGTTTTGACCCAAATCCCTTCTGCTCAGAAGTGAAGTAGCACAGTAATTGTTAGATGGGAAAGAACTTACAATCCAGAGAAGCCAAGGGAAAAACTATTGGCACTTCAGATGCCTCCCCAGATGCAACAAAAAAAATAAAATACTGTTTTCCTAAAAATCTGCAACAAATCCAGAAGAGAAAATCCTGCTACTGATAGATAGATACTGCAAAATAATTTCTCCTAAAAGCAAAACAAGAGAACTACAGAAGAAAGTAGTATTTCTAAACACACTTTGGGTAGTAGGCAATAGTTTATCATCTATATAATATGAACACCATATGTTATCTTTCTGTGGGCATACAGACTGATGAAAGCATAAGACTGTTTTTTTTTTTAAAAAAGACAACTTTTTGGGTCTTAATCGCTGTTTTCTTAAACAAGAATGTTTATACTGTTAAAGAAAATGTTGCAACCTTTTCCTTTTGACTTCCCAAATCAAGATTATTTATTTTTAAATCTTACTTTCATGAGATGGAAATACCAAGAGTTATTATACACCCACTTTCAATTAGTATATATAAAAATATTTGATGTAAAGTCTCCCAAGGAACACTTTCACACGACAAGTAATACAGATAACTCCTACTAAGCTAACAAGCTATCCTGAAGTTGACTTGAGAAAAAGTCTTCATTTTGAACAGTTTAACACAAACCATTTAGTCACAGACATTATTATTAACATTTACAAATTCAGAGCTGATTTCTCTGTTTCTGCATCTCTTCTGGTATTCATCTCTAGTTTCACACAATGATGCTCAAAATGTTTGTTAGAATTAGATAGCTCTAAGGCAGTCACAACACAGTTGATTAAATTTTTTGTTTGCAAAACATCAAAACTATAAGAGGTGTCTGACAAGGAAGAAGAAATGAAACCTTCAGCCACAGATCTAAAATCCAGGTAGCACAGAGAAGGAGCGAAGCCATACTCCATCCTACCTCTTGAAGCTGCAGTCGAACTTTGCTAATGGCTCTAATCCAATGGGCTCTTGCTGGAGGAAATGGCGGTGGCTCGTTATCACCATGGTAGCTTAAAGGCAAGAAACATAAAATCACTGTATGAAAAACACTCATCTGTAGCATTAAAGAGTCAATATTACACAGTGCAATCACAGCTTCAGCTCTGGAAGCTGAAGTAACCAACAGGCTCCAGTCAACACAGCCCTGCACATGCTCTGGGAAGTGAGAGCCTAAAGCAGAGGTTTCCTTATACACAGGAACCAACTTGGAAACTGATGAGCTGAGAAATACAAGCTAGGATACAATCCAGCCCCAGGAGTAAGATGACGTTGGTCAGAATATCAGGAAAGCAGTCCAAGGTACCTGATCAAGCCAATTCAACATACTGGTAGTGTAACTGCATGCACAAAGAGGCAGATGGAAGATTTTCCATTCCCACACCTGTTGCAGGTTCCTTCTAACCGCTGCCTTTTCCTGCTCACCTCTACTGCTAAAAATTTACAGCCCCTCTTCAGTGGGAACACTGGCAACAGGGCTCAGCTGTGTTTTTCCCCATTCTTTGCACCTTTCTCACTAATTTTTTTTCAAACAATGCAGCAATGTTCCATCTCAGTGCCCCACAGCACATTTTACACTCCTCAACCTCCTCATACACTGGGCCTTTGGTTGCATTCCTTCTTTTCTATGTTGCTGAGGTGTAAATCACTGAAACAAACATCTTTCCCTGTCTGCAAAGCACCCTGCACTGCTGACAGTATAAAAACATAGCTGAGAACAACATCCATCATGCTGCACATCTAGCTCAGGTGCAACTCTAAGGATCAGTGTTCAGAGTCTCATGCATACTCCATGAAGACGGAAAAGTATTGTCAGAGAATGGAGTGAAAGGGAGCCAGTATCCAAGTTAGATGCCTGAATTAGCCTGAAAGAGACTATGAGAATAACTGTCCCTGAGAACAAATATAGGCCAGCCATTCTGGGACAAGACTCCTGCTGCTCTGTAAGGAGAAGAGGAAAGTGAGTCAGATTTTAAAAACAGTTTAACACCTCTTCTAGTCTTGTTTTCCTTTTTCACATCTTTAGTGTAAGGGTTGCCTACACATGATCTGCTGTGGTTAATTCTCTCATATAAGCACAGTGACAGCAGCTGTACCCTTCAAAGGGTACAGACAGGAAGATATCCTTCCATGGATCTAACTGACCTAGATAAACACAATCCCTCATACTTGTGACAGTATAACTGTATCAGCACTAGGGCCTGCAATGACTTTATTTTACCTCAAGGAAAAAAAGTCACTCCCAAAGTTAAGTAATGAAATTTGAAATTCCTGTAAAACCTGTACAAACCCTAGCGAATTACTCCCCCAAACTTAGATGAAATACTTTTGCAGACTGTTTTCAATACTGCTGACAGCTTGGAAAGCCCAAGTGCAAGGACAAGAAAAGCTGCCACAATGAGTCAGAGCAACATGTCTATTCATATTGTAATTCTACAACCTACAACTACACAAACACTAATTCTAGTTGTGGTAGCCTACTACAGAAGGAAGGAACTAGCACAGCTCTAACCATGACTACATGTAGTTCTTGTTTGCTCACACGTAAACTCGATCACACATGAGCAATGGAAGCAGCCATCTCTGGGCCAGACTACATTCATCAAACCAGAAACAGAAAATACAGCAAATGAGCTTCAAGGCACCAGCAGGCATTCCTCTTTACATACACAGCAAATGTAATTTAAGCTTAGCCAATGCTTCATAGGTAACTGGTCCTGTACACAAAGATGTTTCACAGATCAGCAACACCAAGTTAGTTGTTAGAGAAGGCTGCAAGAACAATGTACATAATTTGCCCCAGGAAAGCGCAAAGAGAGGAATCTTCTTTGAATTAGTTGAAGAGAACTCAGTAATAGTTTTACCTACCTCACTTGGGCTCCTGCATCAGCATCCTTGGGCTTCTCAAGTTCCAGAGGCAACTTAGCTGCAGAATGGTCTGCACGTTTCTCCTCTGCCTCGCAGACCTTCTCCTCCTCTCTTTTGCCGCGAGGCTCCTCTTGCTCCCCGAGCCATGCCTGACCATCCTTCTGGTAGCTGCCCGAACTGCGGTAGGAATGATTCGATTCTCTTTCCTGGTGATCATCATCATGCTCAGAGCCATGGGCACTTTCGTGGGAATGGTCCAGCTCACTTAGGTGAGAGCTGCCCTGGCTGACATTACAAGAGGAGCCATATCTACTACTGCCAGCAGGGCTATGAGAAAATAAGAAAGTCCATCACAAAAAGGTATGACTTGGAGAAATGCAAAGCAATCTGAAGTCATATTTAACTGTTCTGGTCCCTGAACTAGATCTAGACTTCTGAACCTCACAACTTTGGTAGGCAGCAGAAATACTTCATACACAGCCTACCAGTATATAGACCATATATGTCAATGGTCTTTCTTGCACCAATTGACTACTACTTCACCTTACATCTGCCAGAAACTGTCAGTGAAGATATTCTAATAATCAGACAGGAATAAGAATGGAAACATAGTAATTCAGAGTGGAAGTGTTTATGTCTTCTGCAGTTTCACTCTTTACCATGACCATTTAAGCTGACTGTTGCTAAGAAGTACCATCAACTTAAACTTAACTTTTATATATATATATATTATACATTTATGATAAAATACATTGCAGTCAATGTTAAGGTTGTCAAGACTACCAACTTAAAACCTTCTACAAAAGTAGAGCAATTGTTCAAAGGGAAGCCATATATCTCACTCCCATAGAGCTTTTTCAAGAATTTAACTTATATTAAAAAACAATGCCACAGGGGCATGATCTCTGTGAATCTAGACATCACTTCCAAGACTGAATTCCTAGAATCCTCACACAAAATACAGTGGATGGGAATTTCTCATGTAGTCAGGAAAACAACAGGCAAGAATTAAGCAGCACTGATGTTTCTCTCACTCACACATTTAGGAGAATTTGAAGCCAGATAGGAAGTTTAGGGAGTGCAGTGTTGCAACTGTATGATCAGAGGCACGAGTTTCACTTACATCACACAGAGATGTAAGTTTAGCAAGTCTCTGTTTTCATTTTTGAGTGCAATTGTAATTTAACACATGCACAGGACTGAATACAGACTCATGAAATACTGATACTTTCCTTTAGTGGCTTTCCTAACTGCATGAAATAACCTCTGCACAGATTTTAGGAAGAGCAAGTATTAGAATATCTTCACTAGTATCTCTGAAAATGTTTTAAAATCTTCAATAATGTGACATTAACCTAATTAGTTCTACAATAGATCAGCAGTAAGTTAAACTTCTCTCTAAAATTAAAAGCGTTTACTTTACAAAATGCTCATTCCTTCCAATATATTCTATCTACTGTCACTTTTTTCTTAGCAACATAATTATCACTAAACAAGTAAGCAAAGTGAATTGTATGCAGCAGAATTAACACACAAAGAATATAACTTCTGGAAGGCTAATGAAATTAGCACTAAAAGCATCTCATTCAGTGGGACACAGTATAAGAACATGGGAAATCCAATTACACTTACAGAAAAATAGAGAGGAAAAAGGTAAGAAAATGGTCTAAGGACTTATACATAACTAGTGACTGCCATTTGCCACATCCTCTGTGACAGCTATCAGTAATACTACAAACACTTGACAACAAACGGGATGGGAGTGAGCTACAAACACCTGACACCAAGGCCGCTATCTACTGCTGCAGTACTGCATTATAAATGGTCAAAAACTTGAAACCATTTATTATGCCTCATTTGTAACTAGCCTTTTCTCATTCAGTTGTTCCACGCTATTCAGATCTGCAGCCTGTATGCTAGCATGAAGCATTACACCATTAGGAACAGAATCAAGCTCTGTTTCTTTCATTTCAGGCTCGTCTGATGTGTGCTCTTCTGCCTGATCTTCTTTCTGCTGTTCACCTGAAATCACATCCTGTGGATTTTCTGACTCTTTATCAAACTTCTCTCCCAGCTCTTTGTTGGGTGTATCATCAACAGCACTTGCACCAGATGGTTCTTGAGAAAGTTCATTGTCTACTGTGTCAGGCTGCTTTGAAGATAAGTTTACATCTATATTTGCATCAGTCAGTTGATCTGAGACTGCAGATTTTGAATTTTCATCTGAACTGACTGTTCCTAACACCTTGTCATCTGGTTTTGACAAAGCCTGCGGTGGTACATGTGGTTCCCTTTTGGCAGAGGTCTCCTTGTTGTCTTTTTGCCAGGGAAAGGAGAAATCTAGCTTTTTCCCAAATACTGCTCCTGGGGCACTCTCTGGCTTACTCACCTTTTCTTCACTAGCTCCTTCAAACAGAGTTGAAGAAAGTTTCTTAAAGCTGGACATGAGGCCCTGATCTGCCCCTGCTTTATTAACAGAAGGTGGCTGCTGAGAGAAGAATGACCCAAATGCCTTTCCACTGTCAGCAGATGACATGAAGCTGAATTTTGGCAAACTGGGCATGCTTGGTATTTCAAAAACCGTTTTACTGCTGTTTGCATCTGGAGGAACATTATTAGGTTTATCCTGCTTCTTCAAGTCACATTTGGAAGCAATCCCTTCTGCAGGCACCTCATCAATAGCTAAATGTTTCTCCTCTTCAGCAGTTTGCTCTTGTACCTCACTTGTCTTCTCGTCATTCAGCTGGAGCAGATGATCACTCAGCTCATCAGCTGAAGCTGTGGGTTCTCTACCATTACTACTGATCATGTCCTGCTGATCAATACCAGCATTGGCCTGATCCCCTGTAACAGCAGGCTCTGATTCAAGTGTAGCACTCTCCTCCAACTGGGAAAGGTTTGTGTCTGCTCTGTTAGTTGGGGCCTCCATTTCCAGTTCAAGCCCATCAGAAGAGCCAGTCTGAAGGACCTCAGCAGCCACCTTGTCTATAGAAGCAGCTTGTTCCTCTGTTACATGTGAAGACCTTGCATCTAGTTGGAATGTATTTACATCAGCCTGGTCAGCAGCCTCAGCCTGCACTGTATTAACTGTGTTATTGAAATCAGACTGGGATGGATTAGTAGCTACCATCTCAGAGAGTTGTGCATCATTACCCAACTGCAGAACCTCAAGGGCTTGATATTCACTAGAGACTACTGTTTCTGGAGCAATCCTCACAGGTGCCTCTTTATAGGTTTCCAACTGCCTATTTTCCTCAGTTCCTGTTTTCATAGGAGACTCTTTTGTGGAGTCCTCTTCTGCTGAAACAGGTAATACATCCTCTTTCAGAGAACTTGTGACATCTCTTTTAGACTCTCTGGCTGCACCTGTATTTTCTGTCACTCTAGAGTCTTTTGCTGGAACAGACCCAGTGACATCTTTCACACTGCTGCTTTGAGGTTTAGGGGTGGATTTTGGAGGCATATCTTTTGGACCTTTGAAGATGCCAAAGAGATCATTTGTGAAAGCTGGTGCTGGGCCACTTGGGAGAGATGAGAAACCAAAGAAAGAGGAGCTTTTCTTCTGTGCAGTAGGAGGTGCAGTAGCTTGAGGTTGGGAAAAGAAACCAGATAATGTTTTAGGCGGTTTCATTTTTGTCATGAAACTTGAAAACATTTCAACTGAAGAATCCAGTACTGATTTATCACTCTCACATTCCTTAGGTTTGTTTTGCAAATTAGATGCCTCTGGCATTTTAGAAGGAGAGTGTAGCTCTTGTGCCTGTTGTAACCTGTCACCAAGAGTTTGTTCCAGTAATTTATGTTCTGGCAGCTCATGTTGTACACATACTTCTTCAGAGACCGCTTCATTTTTTACATCACTCATAATATTGAAGTAACATAGACTCTGGGAATCCATTTTATCACCTAAGGCCGTGCTATAATCTTGCTTTTCAGAAGCTTGTTCCTTTGAAGAACAAGGCTCCTCTTTATCGACAGGATATGCAACACTGTCCATCTTCCCTGTGCTATCCAAAGCATCTTCTCTCTCTAAGGAAATAGTCTGTTGGCGCTGAGAACCCTCCTGCTCACTGGGTGTCTGAAGGCAAGGACCAGAAGCAGCCAAATTGGTTACAGCAGCATCATCGGTCTGTGGAAGCTTCTCTATGTCACTCTCTTCAGCTACTTCAGCAACGCTTTCTGTGTTTTCTACTGCCAGCATTTCTGATTTATTTTTTGGAATCGAGAGGCTATTAGACATTTGTTTGCCAGTCACTGCTGCAATAGTATCATCCACTTCTTTTTTATTGTCTGCGCCTTGTTGCCTGGCAGAACTGCTAATTTTGACAACAGAGTCAGTGGAAATATTTTGCTTCACATGTGACTTAGAGTTCACTGGTTTAGCTGGTTTTGTGTTATTCTCCTGTTCTGGTGCAGTTTGTGGCTTTTCATCCAAAAAGGATGTCAAATTGAAAAAGCTAAAGCTAGTACTTCTTTGAGGTATGCTCTTCTCAGCAGTTGGACCACCAGAGAAGAAGGAGGGCAGATGAAACAGCCCCTCTGTTTCTTGCTGCTTCCCGCTAGCAGGAGCAGCAGCAGGTGCTGAAGGCTTTGGCTCATCTGATCCAGTGAAGAAGGAGAATATGCTCCTGCTGGCTGGCTGTGCTGGCTGTGATTTTGAAGCAGTGATATCAGAAAAGCTGAATGGCAAACGGAAACCTGAATCTCTAGGTGTCTGATTTGGCTTTGGTTTTGCCTGATTAACTGTGCCTCCTAAATGATTTCCTCCTTGTTGCTTTGGTGTAACCAAGGGTATGCTGCTTTCCTGCACAGCTGATTGACTCGGTTGGCTTATTTTGAGACCTACACCCATTGGCTTCTGTGAAGCATTTCCAGGAGGCACTTTTTTACTCTTGGGGGACTCCTGCTCAGCTTTTCTGCTCTGTTGTTCTATTTGCACCCCAGGGCTAGGAGAAACCTGCATGACCATGCCTTCTGCTCTCAGCCCTTCCTTAGGGGTGGAGGACAGACATGGCATACTGGCACTCTGAATACCCCTAGACTTCTCAGTTTGTTGTCTTGGCTCAGCCACAGTTCTGCTATTGTATGTTGGCAGAGTCATAGTACTTGAGGTTGTTTGAGAAGACACAGCCTCCACTTTGAAGAGATCTCCAAGGGATCCAAACAATGATGAGATGCTGGAGGTTTCCTTCTGTTCTGGCTGTATCACCTTTTCTGGTTTATCACTTTGACTTTTTTCCAAATCCGGTGATGGCTGTGTTGCTTTGCTTACTTGCGTTTTAAAGAAATCAAAAAATCCAGAACCTTGGGTTTTGTTGGCAGTTGAGCTTGCAGAAGAATCTTCTCCAAGACTGAACAATTTCAGGGCACTTTTAAATAATGTCTCCTCAGGCTCAGTGGCTGGGTGGCTCTGATTTGGCTGTGACTGACTAGGTGCATTAATACTTGCATGACCTTCAAGATGCCTAGAAGCTGGTGTTGCTTTACTGGGTTTCTCTTCTCGTATGGGTCTGCCATCTGGAGCAGTGTGGCTCAGTTGAGAAGGAGATTTTGTTAATCCTGTTTTTTTAACACAGATGTTTTCATTCTGATTTAATTCTGGCTTTTCATTTCTAGCAGCCTCCAAATTAGGTTCTGATGAAGTATTTCTTCTCAGTTCTGATGTAACAGGAAACTTTTGCCCTGCTCGTGCCTCATCTAATTTTCTATTTGGTGCAAGCGATAAAGCATCAGTCTTGTTTTCAGACGATTTTGACTGTGCATCTGTTCCTTTCAGGGCAGAATCTTCCAATGTCTCAGGGTCAGGACCTGAAGACTTTCCAATTAGTCCACCCAAAGCAGAAAATAAAGAGCTAACTTTGTTCACTGGTGTTTTCTTATCTTCCTCAGTCTTTTTTGCTTCTGTTACTCTTTCAGTAGATACCACAGTTCCTTCAGCTTTAGAACTAGCTTGAAACAGATGGAAACCAAAGAATCCTGATGACCCACTCCCAGTAGTTGTCACAGGGACAGCCTTATCCACTTCCTTGATGTGGAGTTCCTTACTCGGCAATTTACTGAAAGCTGCTCTGGAGTGTGTTCTGAGATCAAGGGTTAGCGGAGACTCCTCTGAATAATTCAGTGTTTCCTTCTCAGGTCTAAAATCTACTTTGAGTTTTTGAAGTTTATAACCTGAGAAGTCTAACGGCTGCTCTCTCTGATAATAAATAGACTCCTCAAACATTTGTGAAAAAGTCTCCAAATTCATGTTCATTAGCTGATCACTCCGCTGCAAAGCTACTGACAAATCCAGGGGTTTATTTGTTGTATAATCATCTAAAGACTCTTCTTCAGCAAACCAAAACAGCTCATCTTCACTGCCAAGAGGGACTTTAAAACCACAAACAGCAATTGTGTTGTCTTCTAGCACAGCTTTTGGAATGGAATCCATCTGAAAATTATAATCCCAGCAGTCTGGGTAGGAATACGTTTCAGGAGCACACACGTAGACATACTGCCCAGTGGGATCAGTGAGCAGTGAATACACATACTGGCTATCACTGTACATGTAGTATCCACAATCACCATCTTCTGATGGCCACCATATACCCTGCTCAAGCATCATTAGCCATTCCTGATACTCCTGGCTATAGGATGAGTACATAAAGCTCTCATCCATACTTAAAGTCTCTTGGTCAATTAGAGTCCACATAGTTCCATCGCAGCCAGATGAGTAGCTTAAATCCATGGGCAACTCTTCTAATGAGTAACTGCCATCTCTTTCAAATGGTGTAAAATTACTGTAACTTTCATTGAGAGAATTAGCAGTCCACGCATCATTTTCTTCTGAACAAACATCTTGAAACATTAACTGGTCCAATGACTCATAGGACATCACACTTAAATCTAAACTCTGTCCATCAAAATTGGCATTAGTCTGCCAATTCATCACATTTGCATTTCCATCCTTTTTACAGAGATTCACTACCATGTCATTTTCAGGCCAGTCCAAGAACTGAGGGGGCAGAATAGAGTTCTGGTTTAACACGTAGTAAACTGGTACTGATATTTCATGAGTGTCAGCCAGTTCCCCCACTTCATATTCCCATTCAAAGCTAGAATGGCTTCTTGTTTCCTGATAAGCTGAGTACTGCTCCATAAGGTTATAGCTTTTATTAGTCAAATTGAGTAATTCATTTGATCCTTTGTTTAAAAGAGCTGGAAACACTCTAGATTCTCCATCCTGATAAGGGATATGCCTACTATTTACAGGCTTTCCAGACAAGTCCTGCACCTTGTCTTGAAGATTTAGAGCATCAGAGGACACAGGATGCCTGCAGTGGGGAACATGGGGCTCAGCTGTTTTATCTACTCTTGTGCTGGACAGGTGGTCAGTAGTTTTGGAAGATTCCATCCTTTTCACACTATCCTCTTTTTCCTTTGGCTTGGGCATGAGATTTTTTAAGAAGCTGGAAGCTTCCTGCTTGTCTCCAGTGCTGCTTCGAGTGCCAGAAGCCATTCCTGAGTTGCTAGGTTTTGTCTCCAAACTAGAATCCTCACCTCTATCAAAAAGCTTCATAAAGCCTAGAGAGTTTGTTTTCACTTTCTCTTGCTTACATTCAGACAAGTTTTCACTTGAAGCAAATTTAAATAAGCCAGAAAATAATCCAGGAGAAGTGCTTTTCTGGCCATCGCTCTCGCTTTTAGCAGTCAAGTCTTGATTATTGGCTGTATATTCACTGGAAGAAATGCGAAGAAACCCAGAAAGAAAACCTGGTGTGTGCTTTTTCTGCATATCATCTGCACTTGCAGCTTCTGGCCGTCTGGCTGAAGAAGTGGATTCAACTGAGCTGTCATTTAAGTCTGGTGCATTTAATCCTTCTGTCATCAATCCTCCTTTTACATTTCTGCATTCTTCCTGAGTACTTTTAGTTCTCTGCTGCTCTTCTGTAGCCTTAAAGGTAGCAGAGGCACTCTCCTGGTGTTTTTTTCTGTTTACTTGGGCACTAGATAGCTTTTCTTTATTCATGTTTTTTGTTTGTGCAAGTTCCTCCTTATGGTCTGATAAATTTGGAACAGAGCTAGATTTTAATGAAATGGCATTTTCCGATTTCTGACAATGAAATTGCTTAGAATTCTGATGACTACTTTGGTCCTGTGAAGGTGCTAAATTTTCAGCAGAAGAAAATTTAAATAATGAAGGAATAAAACCTCCTTTCTCAGTCATATGTTCCTGCTTTTCTGAAAAACCCAACCCACTGAAAAAAGGAAGTTTCCCAGTGAAAGGAAATGAGTGTTCTTCATTTGCTGAACTGTTTTGTCTTATATCCTCCTCAGACTTGTGGCCTTTAAAATGCCTGGATGTACTTTCTTTCTGACCTTCTTCAGCAGAAGGAAGCAACAATTGACTGAAAGACTTTTTGAGTGGACTGAAAAAGCTTTCAGATGCACTACCTTGATCTTGAGGCTGTGTATTAAGTTCCACATGACCTCTGTTTTGCTTGTTTCCCGGTCCATGACCTGCAGTATGCTGATCCCCTAAGCGATTTGCAGGAGGCTGCTCCCTGGCAGTGGGTGCACCCTCTTTCACAGTGGCATCTGGCTGATTTGTGAGATGATGCAAATCTGACTGCTTCTGTGGCACATCCTGTTGCTTGGGAGCCAAGAGACCATCAAAATTGGCTTTCAGACTGAAGGAACTCACTGAGTTTGTGATCTTGCCAAAGATTGAAGACACAGAAGTGCTATTTGCGTTTGCCTCTGCCTCACTTCTAGTCCCACTCGTCCGTATCTCCGGAATAATGCTGCTGGTCCTGGCTGCTGTCTGTCCAGATGGTCTCTCACTTTTGTTGGCCTCATCAACTTTCACAGCATGGCTGTCCTCCTTAGTGTGCTCCTCTTTTATGACTTCTTGTTTTGGCACTTCCTTCTCAGAGAATATCTTTAAAGGATTAAACATGCCTAGAACAGCATTCATGACCGACTGTTGGTTCTGCTGGCTGCTGGTGGTACTTCCCTGTGATTGCTGGAGGTGATGCAGTGCAGAAGCCTTACTGTCCATCTCAGTGGTTTCTGGCTTGTTGGAGTTTATGTTCTGGGCTTTTTTATCACCAGCCACCTGGGATGGTAGCAAAGAGTGAATGGAGAACTTGGTGTCAGCTTTATTATCTGCCATCACTCCAGAAGATGAACTCTCGCTTTTGGACTTACTAGACAATACATTTGAAATTCCACTTTCTGATGAGTTTCTGGTTTCTGTCTTCTCTGGAGTGGAAGAAACTAGTTTTTCAACAGAGGCTGTGAGCTGCTTTGTGCTTGACCCCACCTTTTCAGTGAAAGAGCTGAACAGTGAATTCACTGTATTCTTCACACCTGACAAGTCTGGGAGAGATTCAGATTTGCCCTTGGTACTCTCCTCTGCCGCAGGATGTTTGGTCTGTTCAGACTTCCTAGCTTCTACTGAATTATCAGCATTATCCTGCTTCAGTGACACGCTCTCAACATTTTTTCTGGTCTCTGGCAATGCACCAAATTTGCTGATTTCTTCCTCCTTTTCAGCCAAGTATTCTGAAACTGATTCTACCAGACACTGAAGTTCATCCATTGTGTCTATGTACTCCTCGCTGGGTTCTTCAACAGGAGACAGTGTTAAGTCTTGCATAGGATGACCATGCTTGCTCCCTTTAGACTTGTGGCTTTTATCACAGCTAGCCTTTAACTGGGAGCCCAAATTTGCAGGGTAATTAACAGTGAAGTTTCTCAAATGGCTGATGTCAGAATCACACCACGTTTGTGAAAGTGTAGCCAGTTCCTCCATTTCATCGTCTGAACCAGGCGAGTACTGGAACTCATCAGAAGCACTGCTGTCAAATTCCTCAAGGATATCCACAGGCACAAAAGTGTTATTGGGCATCCCTATGAGTTTTATGTCTTCACTGTTACTGAGGTGAAGCGAGCCCTCATGCTTCACTCCCTGCTTGTTGGGCAACTTGCCACTTTTAACCATTAAACCATTTTTGTAGGGACGCAGGATGGGATAAGCAGGCAACCGTTCCTTACTTTCAGAGCTACCGGTATATTTTCCAGTTCTATCATATACTGGAAAATCATCATTAGGTTCAGAATTAGTTGCCACACCATTGAAATAAACTGTTTTCTCCCCAGGAAACTGCAGATCTTCATTACTTTGCAGGTTTATTTGTACACTGTCTTCAAAATTGTATCGTAGCTTCTTTTTCCTTCTCCTATCTATTGTATCATATTCCTGAGGATACCTAGGGACATCTACAGATCCTGACTCCACACACACATTTTGGCAGCACCTTGATCTTTCACAGTGATTGAAATTTTCTCTTTTTGAGAGAGTTTGCATCTTTTTTACTTTTGTTTCCTGCCAACTTCTATTTTTATGACTCTTTTCTAAGAATTCCTCTATTAGCAATTTTCCTAGCTCTTCATAGTTATTCTCCTGTTCTTCTTCTCCGTCTTCAGAGTTAAATGGAATGATCCTGACTCTTTCATTTCTAGCTAGAGATCCTTGTCTAAGATGAGAAATAAAGAGGGTGGGAGGGAAAGGAAGAGAGGCAGAAAAAAATAGGAAGGGGAGAATAACAATTTTAAAAAAAAGCTCTAGAAAGGACAGAAAAATTAATAATGAGAACACATGCATTAAATAAAGGAAAATTAAAATCAGAAACATCCAGAGATAACAAAGCTGAAAACCTGCCAAACTATCACCATTACATTTCAATCAAATAGTCAAAAAAAGCAGCATGGGTTATGATATTCCACCAGTTACAGTTGCACAAAATTTAGAAATGCCTGTTTGAAGGAGAACAGCTTTTTGTGATCAAGTGAGGGCACACAGCCTTGGCTGTACCAGTACTCTGCTGTTACTTTTTTAGGCATGCTGAAAAAAGTCACTGATTACAGTAACAAGACTACTTTGAGATACAGTGCCCACGCACACTATTCCACTATGTTATGCATGCATTTCGGTCACTCTAGGCTACAGACGTTGTCTTAGCAGTATTCGTAAAGCACCCAGGGACTTTGTTTCTGCCAAGGGTGGCTATAGAGCAGAAACTGCATGCAAGACTCAGGAGTCATTGGACTCCAGGGAAATAGAGAGAGGAGGCAAAAGGCAAACTATGCATATCAGCAGCATAAGGAGTTCCAGCTACTCCACCACTCCTCTTTGCTGGGAGTGCTCTCACTGCAGGTAGTGCCCTCAGGGGGCTCCTACCAACACAAAACGAAGATCCTTGGAACTGTTACTGGATCAGAAGACAAAACAAAACATGGGTGAGGGTTATTAGCTTGTAGTAAGCTTCAGGTGCTTTTCAAGATCTGTACTTTCCATTTATAATCCATCTAAACAGATCCAGAAATCTATCCATTGTGGGAGAATGGATTAAAGCAGCTAGTGCTTTGCTATCAATCTGAAACTTCCTAGAAACCCAAGTAAATGACTCTTGGGATTTTGGGATTAATTCCTAGCCCTTGATCAGAAGAATTACCTCAATTTTTCAACAACCCAAAGGCTAGTGGGAAGAAAGCTTCCTCTTTATCTAAATCTCCCAAGAAGAGTTCCTGCCAGCTACATAAAAATAAACAGGTAGAAAGCAGATGTAAAAAAAAAAAATAAAAAAAAAAAATCAAAACACTCATCTGAAAGATGCACAGCAGCTTTGTCTCGCATCATTCATTGCTGAGAACTAAGGAGCATTAGGTCACGCATGCCCTGGCCCCATAAGAGCAGGGCAAGAGAAGGGAAAGGGCAAAGGGCACATGGGCATCATATGGATACTGCTAATACAAGAGTCTTCACCCTGAGTGTTGCCTGGGGCACCCCAGTATAGGATACTGATGGGATAGCCCTGAAAGAGAAATAGGTCATTGCATTTTCACTACTGCTGGTTTACTGCCTCATTTCCACCAGTATTAGCTAACTTACACCAACTGGAAAGATACTCATTACTTTAAATGAGCCCTGTTGTGCACAGTTTAGAACACTTACTCCACTTCTTGCTTTCAATTTGAAGCTGATAATTGAAATAATTTTCTTTAAAAAGCTAATGAAATTTAAAAGACTCCCAGGGCCTCCACAGTTACTGGATCAAGCCCTTCCAAATCTCAGTGGAAAGCAATGGCAGCTATGTGAATGCCTGAAGAGCCATTAGCTGAAACAACAATTGACTAATTTAGGCATAAAGGAAATTACTTTTCTTTCTAATTGTGCTCCTCCCCCTCCCCACAAGTGTTTCCCCTGCTATTCTACAAACTATTCATTTTACTAGAAATAAAGCAATCACAGAAGTCCAACACCTGAGAGGGGAAAAAAGACGATGACATCAGCCCACCATTAAACTACCACAGATCTGAAACAGAGCAGCGAGTATCAGCTCAGATATATCACAAGACCACTTCACAGCAGCAACAGCAAGGAGAGAGGCACACAGGCTGCAAAGAAGTTAACCCACCTATCAGACAGATCTAGAGAGTGCCTGCTCTCTAGCGAGCACTGGCGGCTTGTCATTTGACTAGACTCAGATGTGGACTCTGGGTCAGTTCGGGCACCCACAGTGGAATCTATGCTATCATATCGCCTTGGAAGTAAATAGAGCAAGAGCAGGGAGACATGGAGGACACGTGGTTACACAAAATGAAGACTGCAAAGAAAAGTTAGTGCTTTAAAAAAAAAAAATCTGAGGGGAAGATGTGTGCTATTCTTAAGTCAAACTGGCTGTTGGCAACAAAACACAGTCCAAGGACAAATAAGAATAATACTTGTTATCCTTAGGAAAGAGAGGAATAAAATACATGTACTTCTGTCAAAGTGTAGAGTGTGAAGTGTTGTTAGAAAAAAACCCAGGTGTTAGTACAGTCAGTTTCAATTGAAACATTCTGGCACAGACAACTTTTTGCCCAATTCAAGACAGGTTCGAGCAGAACCCTGCCTGGTTCCTCTGGGTCTGCCCAGGATGGCCTCCTACAAGCTATTTCATCAGCAATCACCAGCTGCAGTCTGCCAGGAACACTGATTTCATCAAGGGGCTGCCTGGTCCATGACACTTAGAGCTGCTAGAAGCAAAAGTCAAACACAATTTGGTTTTGCAATACTCAGCTACAACTGTTTTGAAAATATTTAACATCTACCTACATGCTTCTTTTCAGCCAGCTCTCATTAGAAATACCTTTCTGGTAAGAAAGAGAATCCCACGTATCTTCTTTGGAAAGCTTATTTGCATTTTCTAAGTTTTAAGACTAAATATGTAGCAAAAAGTCTTGCTGGGTATGTGGAAAATGAACAGGGGAACAGGAATGCTCAGATGGAATTGATCACCATCTAGGACTTGCCTTCCTGGATTGAAAGTAATTTTAGACACAGTTTTTAAGTAAACTTTATCAGTCCAGACCAACACCTTCAGGAAACCAGAAAAAATGCACATATTCCGTCTTGGTATTCTTTAACAATTCAAACCAGAAGTGTTTCTTTGGAAGGTCTTATAAACATATTTACTTATTAGACACAGTTAAAAGTTCACACCACACCACCCCCAAGCAAGGTGAGCCATGTATCTTTGTATTGTCAACACCACTATGAGAAGTCACAAAACTGCAAAAACATCCAGTCACCACAGGCTTCCGTAGCCTGGGGACCGATTACCACTGTTCACCTTGGCTCTTACATAAAGAAAAAGCTGCAGCTCATCTTCCCAGACTCTCAGTAAGATCTTTGGCAATTTTACCACTTCAAACCAGCTGTACAGAATAGCATGGGAAAGGAGATAACTTCCTTATATAAAGACAGTTAATGGACTGTATGAAGAGCACTAAAAGAACACTAAGAATGACATGTCAGGCTGCAGTAAATGCGTTTTTTTGGCATATTTGTCTCTGCTGCTTGAATTCTCAAAACCAGTAACAACAGTAAGTGTTGTCATTAAACTTCAGCTTTTACCATTAAAGACCATAAGGCAAAAAGACTACAATTTAGCCTCAGCCATAGACCGCTGAGGACAACTGAATTCAGGTTCAGACATCAGGAAGTAAGAACATTCTTACCAAGGGGGATGAAATACAACAAATCAGTTATAATAAATATAAAAACTTGCACCTCTAACTGTGACAGAGTTCAAGCAACTGCCTCTTCCTTCCACATCAAAGGCAGAAGCAGCAGCACGGCCTGTTCTACACATGCCCTCTTACTAAACACTGTCCAAGTTCTGCTTTCCCCTTACACTTAACATCCTTTATTTCTAACAGTGGTTTTGTAAAGTTTCTACAGTTCCCAGCACAACCAGCTCTAGTTCACAGCTGTTGATCCTGGTAATTTAATGCTGTAATGCTCAATACTTAAAAAATTATAAAAGCAGTTGTGAAACTACTGACTTATGGTCAAAAAACTAATTTACAGCAAGTAAATTATCTTTCGTACAGCTCAAAGGAAACTGAGAGAGAAAACATGCTATTCAACAGTGCTACGTGATAACTGCAAAAAACCCCAAACAAATCACTAATTGGTTATAGACTTTCTTCTTGAATATGCTGTTCTGGCAGAGCTAAAAGAGGAAGAGGAGCTAATCTGAAACAGAAAATAAATGTGCCCCAAGAAAGAAACTCCTAGTAGGATAACTCTGCTACACCATGTTTCACCAGCTTGGGAGGCACACCCATGAAATGGTACCAGAACAACCAATTACAGGTAAGGTGAAAGTAGAACAAAGAATAAATGACCTCAGAGTTGAGCCTGTCTTTAAAAGGTAATTCTCTAAACTGCAAGATCTGGTGTAACAGGTAGCCTTAATGGGTTTTTCCTGGTTCACAGCTGAGTCCTAGTGTTAACAAAACACATAACACCTTCCTATCAGAAGCCTTTCAGAGCCCTCCAGCTGCCCTCCTCTGCTAGCATGGCACCTTCAGGATCTGCAATGCAAAAAATCAATGGGAAAAGAAGAGCTACCCAGAAGACAGCACCCACCTGATGGCCACATGGTCCCGATAATCCAGATCATAATTTTGTAGGGAGTCAGTACAGGATTCCCGCAAGACCCCTTGCTGCTGCAGGCGTGACGCTACAGTGAACTGGTGCACAGAGGCATTGGGCTGCGCAGTCGTGTGGTACGGAGGAGGAACGCTGTTACTTGTCTCACTGCGATAGTCACTGTCTCGATCATCCACAGCACTGTCAGCATCTTCGAAGGCTAAGAAACAAAAACAGTTAAAGGCACAGCTCTCTCAAGTTGCCTTGCTGGGACAGTGAAGCCAATTTAGTTTTTAAAGAATGACAAAAAAGGCTATTTCTGCTATGGATAGATCTCCATCTGGCAGCTAGTTATAACCTCCAGTTCTCTCAAGCGTGTACCAAGGCATTCCTGCGATCACCTCCATACCCCCCTTTCCCACTTCCTATTATAGGAGTTTATTTCTCTTTAGTCACTCCTAATAAGCAGATTAAGATATTTTTATTTAGAACAAAAAATACCCCAACACCCAAAATTTCAGGTTCTTTGCTGAAATGAACATTTAGATGTTGGGGGTGGGGGGGAAACAAACCCCAAAACATAAAAATTCCTTTATGGAAAGGAGCTCTTTCCTAGAAACTTCAACCCTTAAACTGTAAGCTGAATCTCCTCTTCTCAACATCCTTAACTAGTACTTTAGGGTTCTGGATTTTTTTTAGTACCTTTTTTATTTTGGTGAAAGTATTAGTTTAAGTTGAGAGAAACTAATGAAAAGCACTCAGGAAAATCAGAAGAACTGGGAGAGCAGTTCTGCTTATTAACAATTATACTACTTCTTACAGGGGAAAAATCGCTACATTTAACACACAGGTACATGAGCTTAAGTTTAGTAGTCAACACTAATGATAGCCTTCACAAGTGATAAAGCTCCTTTCCATGCAGTTTTTCTCCCTGCAGAAACACTTCTGCTTGCAAACCATTCAGAAAAAGAGAACACAGAATTATAGTAAGGAAAGGTATCAAAAATACAATATTGGTGCATGGCTGTGTTTGGCTGTACAGGATGCAAGTTTATCTTCACAAGCTCAAAGTGAAATGTACACACCATACGGCAGTGGAGTGCACCATTAACATGCTTGAAACAAAGGAAAATAAGGATCAGCCATTATTCACTCTCTCTGCCACCAAAAAGGACTGTTGAAAAGGACAATCAAATCAAAACCCCCTCACGTAAGTTATTCAGTGGTATGTGCCCTATGTAGACATTCACTATGAGGCTGAACAGTAAAGTGAAAGTGGTGTTTTCATGCCAGATCTTTAAAAAAAAAAAAAAAAATAAATCCGAGGAGTTGGAATGCAGCATCAGGGAACACCTTTTTCTTCCACTGATGCTTCCAACACTTCCAGTTCCATTTCCAAAGGTAAAGTTGATTTTTTCAGTTCCTTCCCAACTGAGTAAGATTATGTCAGGTCCCTCAAGTGGATGGAAGAGTAGAAAACAACCCCAGCAGAAAATACATCTGCAAAATACAAACCACTTGAAAAAGCCCAGCTCTGCTCTCCTAAATACAATCAATTCAATTTCATTGTCCACATCAAAAACGGAGTTAAGCCTCATGCTTTTATTTTAAATGCTGCATAGTTCTTGTCAGTCTCTAGTCAATTTAATAGAAATTAATAGCAATCATATATTGCTTTATTCAGCTTTATTGAAAGCACAACGTCCATTAATTTTATTACATTTCTGTGCTTAGGAAAAACACTCAAGATACAACACACAAAAATTACCTGATATGCCAGTGTGCCAAACCTCTCTGAGAAGCACCAAACTTCCAGTCTGTGGGGCGAGGGCTGATCTCTTTGTAGACCACAATGTGCACACCATCCTCAGAAGGGTAATGAGCCACTACTCAGCTGAGCAATGTCATTGCTGAACACTTGAGACATTACTTTTATTGGGACATGAACACTGTTTCAAAGAGCTTTGTAATACCTCACTTTGCTGCTTGACTATTTCTTCTTTTTATCAGAAGGTAACTCTCATTTAAGGTAGAACCCAAGTAGCACTGGGATGATGCAAAGTTCTCCCAGCTATGGCTGTATAATCATTACAAACACTTGTAAGGGCTTAAGGCAGCCCAATTGCGTTACAGGTTTGGGATCTGGTAAAAGACACCAGAACAACAGCTTTAGGGATGAACAATTTCTCCCTTCAACAGTATAACACCACATACAAATCAGTAGTACAGTTATCAGGGTCAAAACAATAGGGAATCCAGTAACTCACCAATACTGGCCTAAACTTAATATCAGGGCATGCAAAGACTTACACACTATGGTTATCAGGCAGCAGGACACAGCTTCTCTGGGCCAGTAACCGCACAGCTGATGGGCTCAGAGATTTCCGAATTCCTAACCAGACTGCTGCCAGAAGCACTATCTGGATTTATTAACCTGTCATCACATCTCACCTCTGTACTATCAAATTCCCCATATGAACCACGGTATCTCTAAACAACATCTAAAAATAGCTGATTAGCTTAATTGTTAATTGAACATTTACAGCATATGCGTTTATAAAAAGTGGCACCAGAATTTTTCCCAGTTCTTACTGGTGTTTAGCATGAGGAAGTCTCTTAGAGGTCATGACACAAAATGCCTCCCCGATGACATGTTTAAAGGATGCAAGGCTCCAGCTACCGCAAACATCAATGAGGCAGGAACACATTGCTTCTCTGATGTATGTGCCATACACCTACAGCATCCATAGATGTTAATACCAGGTAGAAATCCTCAACTGATAAATAAGGGCAAACTCCAGAAACTCTTACTCATGTTGAATTGCACTGATCCGATGAGCAATCTCACTTTATTTAACAGAAGTGTTCACAAGAAGACATTGCTCAGCCTGATGAAAAGCACCAAAACCTGGCCTATGTGTGGATTATAAGCACACATTACCTTTTGTAATAAAGCATATTGCAAAATGCCTGTACATGGTGATGATCCCTTTCATTAACACACTTGACACTTAAATTTTATTTAAGCAAGACACTGACAAGAACTTGCAGAAGCAGGTCTGGGGGTGCAGTATCACTTCAAAAGGAAGGGTCAGGCATTACAGCCCATGTTTCAGCAAAATATCCCTCAACACACATGGTGTGATAAATTGAAGCACTATCTTCTTCAAACAGAAGATACACAAACTCTTCCATAAGGGAAGTTGTAGCTTAGCCTCAGTCTCTGAAGATCAGTTAATTAATAACAAGATACATAACAATAAACACAAAAATACTGTAATTGTTTTATCCCAGTTTGAGAAATTTCACATGTACCAAAGAGTTTTCAAGGGATGAAAACTGTTTCATTGTCACTGGAGCCACTGTATAGAGTGGAGGGAAAGGCTGAAGGCAAAGCATGCTGTTCATGTTTAATAATTGAATATTCATGCATATAGGCACAGCATAAGAAGAAAACCTATTGGACAGTCAGATCACACAGCAGGACTTTACAAAGAGTGGGGAAAAAATCAAGAAAGGAGGTAGCTTCTCTGAAACAAACTGTCTCCTGGAAACCCTGTTATTCCCCCCCCAGTTATTACACCACTGCTGCAGGGCAGAACACACATAGCTTTTAATATACTGACCTCAAAACTACTTTACAGCATCCTGTCACACCAGCTCTACTACTCAAATTTAACTTCTGGAAACCTGCTTTGCATCAAGCTTCGGGACAGGAAGGAAAGCTAACAGCAAAATTATTACAGGTGGCTGGAAGAATGCACTTTCTGAAGTGTTTTTGTTGTTTTAAGGTCCCAATGCACAGCAGGAGCTCCTCGCAAAACGTTGCAATCCATTGAAACTGCCTCCTGCTTTTCCAGCAGTGATGTCTCATCAGCTATTGGGAGCTGGGGTCCAGTCCCTAACCTTAGTTATCCTCCACAAACTTGAGCAAAAACCTGGACAAAAGCAGTAAGTGCACGACACAAAGACACTTGGGAAGAAGGAAGTTCATGTAAGGTTCTGTATCCCTAAACCCTCCACTACTTCTCCAAATAAGCCACCAAAGTTCTCACAGCTTTTGACTATTTTCAAAATGGTAGAAGAGCAGAAAGTGTACTAACTGAAGGAATGACTTCCAGTCCAAATCCAGAAGAGATCTCTGCCAGCTCCACACCAGGCCCTTTTGCAACTCACCTTCCCCACCCTTTATCCATTTAAATTGCTTTTCACGATAGCCGCCAACAACTTCTTTCCTTAAGTCTCAGACTCCATCATCTACCAAACCGCGGTCACTTCTGACAATGATGTACTTTCTGAAATGTTATAATTAAAATGCATAGCAGTTTAAGAGGCCTTGCCTGCTGGAACTTGTGGGACTTCCAGAAAGTGAAGATGCCTCATGCACATTTTCTGGAAAAATTAACAAAAACAGTGAGCTGTGTGGCCTCTGCAAGAGTTCACACACCACTCTTCAGCTGTGGGCATCAGCTCTACACATCATAGACAGCTGCGATATCAGAGTTTTACCTTTCCAAAGCTGGCAAGCACTAGATAAAGCAAAGTCCTACCACTTCTGCCATAGTACTGTCTCAGTGAGCTTGAATATGCCACAATACCTACAACCCATCTGTCACACTGGTGTCCGCCGGCCATTTTTGCTTTTAGATTTGCTCCTATCTGTAGTATTTGGAATTTCTGTGATCACTTCCAGCATGTCTTTGCACTTTAGTAAAACAATCACTTCGGATTTCCTTGTGTTTTTCAGTTACTCCAAACATTGACTTGGGGTTACATGGATATGAAGGTCAACACAAAAGAAGGGTACAAGCAGAAAAACAGAATCACCTTTACAGGAAAAGATGAGTAGTCAAATCCTGCCTTCTTATTCTCAAATTCCAGTAAAAGGCACAAGTAACTTATTTAAAATATGGCCAAAAGAGTGAAAAAAAAAAACAAAACTAGACAGCCATCCATGCAAAGATTCAGTGAAAGCAAAAGAAAATACAATGGAACAGATTTTCTATATGCATGAATATTTCCACCTTTGTTGAACTGAAGCATGCTGCATCACTACAGGATCAGAAAACTCACAAGAAATCAAACTGTTACGTACTCAGCTGCTCTCCCCATCCAAAATAACTCCAGTTGCCTGCATGTAACACAAATGGTAGCAAAGAATAGGAATGGAAAAAGAAAGCTTAGAAAAACAAACCACAAGCATAATTTTCATGTATTTAAAATGCCTTCTAGATTGCAAGCTTGAAAATGTAAGAGTTTTTTTTTTGTTATAAATACATTAAATTTATTTTGGGGCTTACTCTTCGCTGTCCAGTTTGTTTAGAAGAAGATATGCTGAAGATCAAGATCACTATAAGCTCTAGAAATAATTAAGCAATTGCACATTTATTAACACAAGTAGACAAAATATTTATCAACACACTAATTAGCAAGAGCAGTTAGACACTGTATTTCCTAGCACACACATTATCAGACAGAATATCCCAGAAACCAGAGCCCAGTTAAGAGTAGTATCTGATTCTAGGCTAAACTGTGCAAATCAAGGGGCAAACGTTGCTTTATGCTTCCACTTCTGCCTCCTTTCCAGAACTCAGGTAACTCAGTGGTGAAAGCACCACCCCAGTAACAAATAGCATGAAAAACTATCTTTGTGCATGTAAAATAGCATTAAGTGAAGAGTTGTTTCTTAGCTAGACACACACACTGGTACAAAACTTAAGAGCTCTGACAGCATCCTAAGGATGGAAATAGTCACAAGTTAATTCTACAACAGTAAGCAAATCTCTCCATGTTAAATTAGAGGTGACAACAAATTCACGCTAAAACTAAACTGCATGTTGGTAAGACAGCCAAGTTATTGCTAATTAATATCCATGTTGTCACCCCAAGGTCATACTTATTATGATGGAGGCAACAAACTACTACATACAACCCTCAAAGCACCTTGGAAGCATGCACGCGCTCGCAACTCCAAGAAAAGCTTCAGAACCAGCATTATTAGAAGATGGTGTGTAAAAACACTTTAAAATGTGAAGTTTACAGGAGTGTGGATGCCTAAATGCAGCAGGCAATAAACAAATCCTTCACACACAGGCAGAGAACAAGCAGGAGTTTTCTGTTCTGGCTACCAGCCTCATCTCTAGCTACCAGCCAGGCACACATTTCCAAGAAGGGGATAGCTCAGAGGATGGAACAAATCCCTTCCCTACCCTCATTAACAAAGTTAAAATGGGCTAGTTTTGCTTTTAGCTAAAATTGCAAAAAAAAGTTCTGGAAAAAAAAAAAAATTTGTCCTAAAAAATTACCACAAGACTAGCTCAGCAATAACTGGTTCTGGTGAGTAACTTGGCCTCCCAAGGCTCTAGTCCCAGTGCGCATGTACTACAGAGGGGCTCTAGTGCCAATTCAATTCTGTGGGAGAAAAAAAGTGAGCAGAAAAAAACCCAAACAAACCCAAAAAGCACAAATGTTGACTGCTCAAAGAAAAGGGGAGGGAAAAAAAAAAAAAAAGGAAACCAGAGTTTAATGCTTTCTCTCCTTATGTGCGAACTAATGGTGCATCAAAGCTACACCAGGTTGTTCCTTCCTTCTCAGACATAAAGGGTTTACAAAGCAATGCAGTTCCTCAGATACATCTCAGTACTCAGTGCAGCAGAGTTCCTGGACTCGAGGCTCTCACACACATATGGTGCTTTGCACAGGCACAGCCACAGTTCAGGTTTAAGTGGCACTTCTGTTATCTACTAGAGCTCCAAAGGTAGGTCATTCCCTTCTGACTCCTACAGGAGTAGTTAGAGGAAAAAAGTGACACATGTATGTTTGCTTTGGTCCTTAAACGAAGCAGCTCTGATCAAGCATGTCCATGGAACAAATTCAATGATATTTTTGTATCTGATTGTTTTAGAACGAACCACATACTAAACTGGTATAATGTTGAATACATGCAGTTTCCATGGAGTATAAAAGGGTTGTTCCTCTCTTGTCTACAGGAATAACAAATAAAAAACTATTATCTTGTTTACAGAGCTTAACGAATGAAAAAAACCTGAAGTCCCTAGAGTCAAGTACCAGCAGACTACAGTCTGAGACATCACAAATGCTGCTCCTAGTCCACAGCAGCAAGTGTAACAAACCACCCCTTGGACAATGCATCTGAGCCAGCCATGCTGGCAAGGTGAAGATGTACCCAGATGCATCAGAAGCCTGCCAGGATCCACCAGCCAGTGTTTACATGACCACAGGGCTATCAGCTCAGGCTTGTTTTTTACAACTACGAAAATCCATGGATCGCCTAATGATCGGCTTTGTCAAGGCCTGAGTCTTTTCCAGGGAAAAAGGAGAGGAGAAACAGGAACACGTAACCAAGCTGGCAAAGAAAACAGAAGTAAAACACATGCAGCAATGAGAGATGAGGAGACAACCAGAAGAAAGGGTATGAAACAAGAGGCAAGGAGAGCAGGAGCATTGGAGAGGGAACATGAGGGGAGGGCTGAGGAAAAAGAGCAAGAAGTTGACAAAACTCTGCACTGAGTTTTAGTTTGCTGTAATAAATAGTTCAGGTTAAAGAGAAGACAATTTCCTATTAATGTGTAAGTCAAACAATAGCTTATGTGTATCTCATTCCTGAAAAATCTCAAGTCACTAAAACATGGGATAGCAACCTCAGTAGGTCCTTCCATAAAAAGGTTCCTATCTCAGGTAAGCAACAAGAGGCAAAGGAAGCCAATGTTGCAGCCTGGGTTACTATTAAAGATCGAGAAAAACTCCGCACTGGCACAAGAGTATTGCACTCGGACTACCTGCTAGTCAAACACATTTCATTATTCACAAGTGAACGCACATGTAACACCCCAAAGCAACTGTGGAAAAGGAAATGGAGCTTACCTGTCCTGCACCCTTTTCCCAAAGACAAAAATCCCAGACTGACTGCCTTTGCACAAACCACTGTAATCTGTACAGAAGGAATGAGTGGCTTTATAAGAGATAACAGAAAGCCCGACCCCAGAAACCAGCTCAGACCATTCCTAGCCCTTGTTTCAATAACAGCCACTGTTGTGATGGTTGGCAGTTTCAAATGGCAACAAGGAGAAAACCGCCAAGTGCTAAAAACAAGCCCCACAGATACAAGGTCTGTGCTTGGAGGAGAAACATTACCACCTCCCATAGACAACAGTCCTCAAACTGACAGTGACATCCCTGAGCCAGCTACTTGCCTGCCTACCTTACTGCTACCAAGTTTCTCATGAACAACTTTAAAACCCCAGCTCAGAGACTATAATTTCCATGCCTAAGACAAATAGCCATTGGTGCCAAGCAGGGCATAGTGGAGAGATGAGCAGCTGCCTTTAGACACCAGCTCCTTACCCTCCAAGATTTCTCACGTTGACAATTTGGGTCTTGGCTAACCAGGGCACATTACAACTAGAGACTAACTGGGAAGACAGCACCGCAGGGGCAAACAGAAAGAGATGCAGTAACAGAGAGTAAGGGATTTTCAGCCAGAATCTCAAAAATCCACTTTTGTTTGTTTTTACTAACACCCACTTCAGCGTCTAACATTTTGGATAAAAGATGAATTTATTAAAGATTCAACACATATGCTGCTTCATTTAAGATTCAGGAGCTAACAGTATATATCTCGGTCCTTCAGCATAATCACAGAAGACCTGGGCTGACAGTCTTGATATTTTGAAGGTTAATGAAAACAGGATTTCTTTTTAGCCTTTTCAAGTTGTTTTTCTGCTTCATAAAAATAATATGAATAACCTCAATTTGTTAAAAAAAAACCCTCCCAAATCACCTTTGGGAACAAATTTAAGCCTGTACAAACTTGAACCGAAAACACCAAGAAGTCCGCACAGATAGAAAATGGAAAGTTGTAATTCTAAAAACATACAACAACATATATTAACACTGGAATAGATGATTCAGACAAGTCAGACTAGTTACTCTGTGCATTTTTAAATACCCGCAGTGTGTCTTGGTTATCACATTATTTTGTATTCCTAAGTTTCAGTACTGAAAAACTAAGGTTTCATATAAACCTCCAATTAAGGACTAAGTGATGCCAGCAGCCTGGTGCCTTGGAAGCTACCAACATTCTTGTCGTTAACACATTTTATAAAGCACATCTAAATTCCCACAGTTAGCTGAACATAACATATGCTCGTTCTGTGTCTCAATTATGCAACTATTTGAGGAGGAACTCCTCCTCCCCACCTCACACTGTCAAGCCTGGATCAGCAGGGACACTGTAGAAAAGCAGAATATTCCAAGTTTTTAATGTAGTCTAATTTGATTGCCTGCGTGCCATTTTGTTTCATTTCTGTTTACAAGTCTCAGAGTGGCTAGGACTATATAATGTCAGAACATTATCTTTTACTGCTGTCCACTGTTTGCAGTCCTGCTGATAAATTATTTAATACTCTTGTTATATCCCATGCTGAGCAAAGACAGAGAGCATCTAAACAGGTTTAGAAAAGTAAACTGCACTCAGGAAATTACACTGTATCTGGTGCTGATAAAGTACTGTCTATAGAATACAAACAGAGCTAGGAAGGTCCTGGTCAGTTCTTTCTCCTAGGTTTAATAACCCCCCCTTTTCCCATAGCTAAGACCCTCAACACAGTGCATGCAGATCTCAGATTCCATAAAAATGTACATACTTCTAGTATTCAATATACTTCCCAAAAAATCAAACATGGTATTTTAGTGGAATAAGCTTCTAAAATACAAAGCAAACATTCAATAGCCTTTTAGAACAAAACCAAGTTTTCAGTAAGCAGGATGATCAAGAGGGTTTCCTATCAAGTACCACCATTTCCAGTTCAGTTTTGGAACATCACAGATGAAGGCTAAGACCCCTGCACTAAAGGAGATGAGAAAGCACAGGAGGGAAACAAGCTGGAAGGAGCTGACAGAGACAAGGACAGGAACTACAGTACGACTCTAGAGCACTCTCCTTGCTCACTACTCCCTTTTTTTCCATGACATTTTACTCTAGTTTAGTATTCAGCTTATGCTGAAATTTTGGAGTATTTTATTTCACTAAATGAAATGGCCCTTTTGGTCTCCTTTACCATGGCTAAACAAAATCAGACTGAGAATTTAAGTAGGGTTTGGATCACCATCAAATCATTGAGTATCCACTAAGTTATTACAAGCTTGTACACCTCATTAATAATTATAATAACAAGAATCAGGCAGAGTGCCACTTAATTTTATCTAAATGGAAAAACTGTAACATCTACAATGGAAAAACTGCAATATTTCTATCACTGCACTAATATCTAACACAGCTGTCTCATCTTAAATTTCTGAGCTACCAAGTCACACAGACTGACTAAGAGATGTAAACACAAGAACCTACAAAAATTTTACATACTCCTCATGAGACACAGTTTTGAACTATAGTAGAGCACCTAACATTACCTATATGCATAATAGCAAAGAGGAATATAGTGTTGCACAGCAGCGGAGATAAAAGATTTGGTGCCTTTTTTTCTTCTGATTTTCAATCAGAACTTGGACTTTCAGTACAAGCCTCATTGCTCAAGGACACATATTTATGGCTTGTGTATGAAGTTGAGTAATAATTTTTCTATCAGTTTAAAATCTTTAATCTCATTTTTGAAAAGGTTATATTCCACTGTGGGAAAAAAAATTCAAATTAATTTTCTATTATTGCTATGACATTAAAGGATGACTAATAAAGTTTAAGAGGCCTTAAAAATCCCCCAGAAGAAAAAAACCATAAACATTCATGAAGAGCACTAAACAAATTATGAAACCTAGAGTGATTAAGCAAGCATTTACTTTTTTTGATCACTGCTTATATAGAAACATGTCAGTATTAGCAGTGATCAGCATGTCTGGAAGAGTTTTAGTTTGGGGACTTATTTAAAAGTCAAAGCTTTATTTCTTTGTCAACACCTTTCAGAATACAGTATGTACTCTGGGAAAACAACAACTAACAAAGTACATTTAGAGGATCAGCAGCAAAGCCACAGATTGCTCTCCTCTAGAGTTCAGCAGAAAGTCAAACTTTGTTACTGTATAATCTTCTAATACAGTCAGTATTTTTATTCTTTACTCCATTTGCTGAGTACTTTTCCTTAGACATATCTAGTCCTGAAGTAGCAGCTTTATCCCAAAAATGTAAGCAGACAGTTTAGAATGGAATGTGCTTTCCTTCAAGCAGACCTATCATGCATTCAGCCAGCCCAGGCAGTACCACAAAGCCACAAGGAAACAAGACTCCCAGACAGGATTTATCCTGAATAGAGAGGAACAGGAGCTGCTAGTCACCCAGAAACTCAATGAAAGCCAACAAAATCACTTTCCCAGCCGTCAGCAAACTACCACAAAACAGCTCATACAATGGTTTCACTTGTACAGACAAGAGCAATTTTCCCTCTGACTAGCTTAATTAAGAAAAAAGTCATTCATGTGTCCCGTTTTGAATTACACTTATACTGAACATTTTTTGAGGACTGTTGTAAGGCTTACTGTTTGCGCCATCCCCAGTAGTTTCACTCTTACTACAGCACAGCTTTTCAGTGACTGCAGGAGGATCTTTAGTGTCACCCACCCTTGAGAAAGTTAAAATAATCATACATCTTTTCCTCACTCTTCCCAAACTGGCCTGGTTTAGAGATGCCGTAGGCAGCTGCTGACCTCTGTTGTTTGTAAGTGCAGAAGCAGGCTTGGAAGCCGAAAAAATAAAATAAAAAAAAAACAACCCAGCAAGAATCTAGACATGTAGCATACATCTCGACACCAAGGAGGGCAGTATCATCTCCCAGCAATCGCAGCCAACTATGCTGCCTGCCACTGTGCTATTACAGATCATACATCTCTACGAATAACTAAAATGGTCAAGTTGTGGCCTGCTTAAAAGTATCTTGATGCTGCCTAGTCCTAAGAGTCTGGTATAGCAGATCATTTTTTCTAATGTATTGTTTGTTACCAAAGAGAGGGAAAAAAATCTTAGTAGGATGTCATTTCAGCACATTTGCTGCCACAGGGTTAGTTCGCCCAGTTGAACACCGACAGATGGTAGCCAACATTATCTTTGACTAGAATAAACCACAGTACTCAACAACAGCGCAAGATGGCATGCTCAAATGAGTGCACATGTAACCTTGGATGGCTATGACTTCATTTCATGAAAACAGGCTGCAATGCATACCCTGCCAACCTCGCTCTTTAAGCTTTACCCAGCTGCCTTGAACCCACAGCCTGCCCAGATCTGTGCCCTTGGTGCCGCTGCTTCTGCTAGAACTGCACCATCTGTGCGGTGGAAATCCTTGTAGCAGGGATTGATAGCCCCAACCCAATGCCATGTTAATGGCAGCATAAAGATGCAAGCATTCACAATGCAGCACCCTGGAAAAAAAAAAAAAAATCTGTGTGGATGTTATCTGGGCTTGCTGGGGAGTCAGTGGCAGGGAAGGCAGTCATTTGGGTTTTTAGCAGATGAAGCTCATCATCAGTGCCAGGGAGAGCACGGTAATCTCAGCATTAGAGTCACTCTGTGCAGAGGAACATACAAGCCTTCCTGATGCATCAGTGGAATTTGAGCTCCTAAAAACAGAACTAATGGGTATGAGGAATGAAACCTGTCAAAGTAAGTGTTTGGTACTTTTAAAATAGTAGTGAATGTGCAGATATTAACAGAATTTTGCTTTACACATTTTGCAGAAACAGATTTCTTCAAATATTAGTGGGAAAGAAGGGTTAACACAACAAATTGATATGGCATCATAGACATCCATTCATATAATGTGTATAAAACATTTTGCCAGCTTTTAGGTAGTTAAAAGGCTGTTTATGTATCTACAATAAAGCTGTAGCATTTTTTTTCCTGCATGCATGTCCACACACACGTTACAGATGGCATTTAGGGTTCCTTCTTATTCTCCTGCAGGAGATACTGTCTTATTGTCTCTTTCTCTCTTATCTGCTGGCAGACCAAGCACAGGCTAGTTTTGATTCTTTCTGCTGGTATAATAGTATATTAGAAGAGTTATTTCTTTCCTTGTTGCACCTACTTACAATCCAGAGCCAAGCAACAAATTTACTTTCTTCTGGAAAAAAAATAAAAACAAAACCCCAACAAAACTCACAATTAAAAAACCCCAACCACACAGTCCTGGTAAACAGGGATTTTTACAGAGCAAAAGACATGCAAGACAAAACTATCGTGCACTGTGATCTATCAGGGTCTTAGTGCGAAAAGAGAAACACCACAGACTCAAGGAAGTGGAAGAAAAAAATATATGCAGAGAAGGGAGGATAAAGCATTCTAAGATTATCAGTCAAAGATAAGAGGACAGACATAACTGGCTGATTCAGTGGCACTTAGGTTATCTTTTCTGAGAATCATACTGAACAAGCCTGCTCTCTTCCAGATTTGTAAACTCCCTGACAAAAGGAATATGGTAGTATTTACAGTAGCTGATATTAGCTAAGACTGCCAATTTTTTTCCACAAAGATACAGAACACCTTTCTCATCCCATTTTGCATGGTATCTGCTCCAAGTCAGAGCTGCATTTAAAATACTGACAGAGTGACTCACTTACGGATTTTAATGGACTTTTATGTTGCCAGAAATGATCTTGAGCCTACAAGGAAAATAAATCTATACCTACCATAATAAATAACTTTGAGCTTATTGACTCAATGAATGCCAAAGTAATCAAATAACATTTTTTCAATCTGTTTCATTTAAAGTGAATAACAGCTTGCTTTCTTTTTAATTTACATTCAGTTTCAGGTTGCAGGTAAAAACCAATATGAGGATGCTGCAGTTATTTAACAATGAGGTATCAGGAAATTAAGAATTATGACTACATTCAATAGAAATGCAAACAAAACTGGATCCACGGGCATTATAGTGCTTTGCTTATTGCTGGGGATCACTGAAAGTTAAATCAATTGGAAGCACATGATCTTTCTGCGGCAGGAGAAATATATAGGGAAGCACAGAAGTTGAGAGGTAAAAATGGAGTGGTTAAGCATGATGAAGGAAGAGGCAGGAAGTGCCAAAATCAGTAGGGGTTAGAAGAGACTGCATGTACAAAAACAGACCCACCTGCTTCATTACAGAATAGGTACGAAGTCTGAATTCTGCATTACCTCAAAAATCATGGGTCAGACTCTTCAAAGAACAAAGTAGCACTTGAGACTGTGAAAGTGGGCCTGAAAGCTCCGTAATCTCTAGAAAAATTGGAGCACCTAGTCTGGGCTGATATTTGCCATGGCACTATGCCAAGGCAGCAGTCCACGCATGATCAGAGATGAAAACCCACCCTCATGGATCCAATGTTGTCTTTCAGACATGGCCCATCTCTCTTCTCTCACATCCTGCTCCATCCTCCCCCTTTCTACTCAGAGGAGAAAACAGAACAAGTTGCATCCATGCAGGAGATGGGGAAACAACCATGAGAAAAGGTGGTTTGGGAAAGGGAACAGACGTGTGTGGAAAAGAAGCAGAACAGGGTAAAAGTGTAATTTTAACATGTAAGGACGTGTTTCCCTATTTAATGAACCTGACCCTGCCTGCTGGAGTAGGATTTTCTCTAGCTAGAAGCCACAAGAATCTTCTGAGAACTGTAAGAGGGTTAAGCAGGACATCAGTGGAATGTGCAGTTATACTGTTACTTCTTGAAATGCAAGCTATATGAAGTGTTTTGCTGCACTGTTGCTCTATAGTGCATCAGGTTTTAAAATAACTTCATATTTTTTTAGGATTTGGGAAGATATTCTCATGGGGCAAAACCTACTCACACTAAGGAGGTTTTTTTGCTCCTTCTAGATACTTAGTCTGTTGTCCAGCTGACTGTGTCCTGCTCCCAGCATTGACCACATCTCATTTAGCACATCATGACAGAAAATTGGATGAGTGTTACAAATGTTCTTGAGGATATTTTTATTATATCTAAAAATATATCTATCAATTATTTATCCACATGGTGAAGTAAGAACACTCCGTGCTTAACATGTTTTAGGTTAGGGAAGGACACCCATCCTGCTCCTATGTAAAAGGAGGTTGAGCTCCTATGTCATATGCAAAGGTTAGGGCAGCTTTCAATAGAGACACAGTCAATGCATCTTTAGGGTTTAATTCTTGTGTTTCAAAGGACTATGCTATATTCAGGCAAGCTTACAATTATTATGCATAGATTGATGCAGAGTTCATTTTTCAAAAGTACTTCTACATTAAATGTCTATTTTATATTTGTCCATGTAAATAATTAGATATTCATAGATGTTGGATACTTGCAGGCAGTACATAAGCAAAAGTACATGCAGTGCCACAAGCTTTATTGAATTACTAGAAAATTTTTAAATTCATTAACAACATACTGTTATGAAATATTTAACATCAATTCTAATGAATGTTTTAATCCCTTGAATGATTAAATTCTTGTGCAATATTAATTGTTCAAATGAGGGGCCTTCGATTAATTATTGTGAAAGGTCACTTTGTAACAGATGCAGGCTGTTAATAGGCAACAGAAGAAGGGCAACTGCAGTTCTACTCTTTACTATGCCTATTTACAAGAGCTGAGTTGGTCCTCCAGGGAAGAAACCAGCTATAAGAACTAGAAGGATGTAAAAGCACTGTGCTGTGGGAACAGGTGCGGATACTTTCCCTACACAGAAGCATTCCTCCTAATTTACCCATACATCCCAATACATAGAAGAGCCAGTCAAACCAGCCTCTCTCAAACAAAAGCAAAGTCCAAGGCACATAACCAGGAAAGTCACTTCAGCAAATAACACATTCATTTCTTGGACACTTCATATCAGACTGGTTTTCTTTGATTTTTGACATTAGGGGTTCTGCATACTAGGCATTTAGTCAAATACTGGTTTCTCCAACAATGTTTCTTACTTGTAGGCTTTACAAATCAGTTGTACCCTTCTGACTATTTAAAAACAACGACAACAAAAGAGCACTTTATTCTTTACATACACTCTTTTTAAAAAAAAGGGAGGACACATTTGGTGTTACCTAGGGTACCACTGCTGGAATACTTTCATACAGCTTTATACATGTTCCAGCTACACAACAAGTTCAGATTTTTTAGGCAATTGGTTAATGTCCATGTTTTGTTGAAGACAGTTTTAAGATAACATAACAACAGTATACAGATAAATTAAATCTACTCAAAGGTAAACAGTAATTAACATTTCCTAACTTTAACAGTTTTGTAGAGATCCTATAATCAGCCTAATGGATAAGCAGCCTGCAAACTGTAATATGCGCATCTTATAGGATTTGAAGTAGAGGATAAAAGATTTGTTTAAATTATGAGACTTCAATTTTATTAATATTGTTGCCAAAAGTAGATAAGATATTCATAAGAGACATCTTTGAGCTTTCATCTATTGCACATTAAAAGCAGTGTTTCAGAAATCTAATTTTGCAGACCATCAGATATGGTATGTCCTAGGTTATTTTTCCATCCGTGTTTTCAGAAGCATAAAAAACCACAGGATAAGCAGAAATTAGTAAAAATATTTTTCAGCCATCAACACAGCACTGCAAAGTAACATCAAAGAAATTGGGCTTCAAGTACACAAACCCCCAGTGCATTTTAGAAGGCTACCAGCAGTACCTGTCTCTGTCTATTCTCTTCCTCTCAAAATTTCATTATAAAGTCATAAAAATAATATTCAACGCATGATGTTTAAAGAGAACATAGCCTGACTTAGTTATATGAAAAAATCTCAGCATTTTCTTACTTGCATGAATATTACAGGGGTCTGACAATCTAGGCGACTTTGAACACATTTTGTGTTCCTATCATGGAGACTCAATGCCTGATTTCACTTTCTGGCATCAGAAGCTTTAGACCAACATTTTGATGGGAAAAGTTTTTAATAACTGAGAAAAGTTATTCGCTTCACAGAGATGTAAGAACTTCTAACAAGAAAATATTGTTCAGATGTACCATCATTTGATAACTAACCAGAGAAGGAATTAAAGTGCACTGAAAGAGGAGAAAATATTGAGGAGAAATAAATTCTAACTTACAACACTGGGAGGCAGCACTGGGCAATGGTTTCTTCTGGACTTCCTCCTGAAAAAAAAACTAAAGAAAAAAAAAAAAAAAAAAAAAAGAAGGAACACAGACCTATAAGAAAGCGAATGGTAACTTTTGAAACATCTTTCAGAGTACAGCATGCCATACATAAAATAAAACAACCCTGGTAGTATCTAAGCATTAAATATTATCCTTAATATCTATATTCAAACACTCCTAGATGACTCCTCTTTTTTTTAAGCCAAAATCATGTGTTAAAAAGTGTGTATCTGGTTAAGATGAAGTCTGCTTTACTAAAAGCACAGGCCCTACTCTCAAGTGTGAGACTTCAAATTAAACATCTAAAAGATCTGATTCTCCACACTACAGTGTTGCTGTGATAGGGAGCTCAGAAGTGAGTATAAACCCCTTCGCATTTAGATACTCAAGCATGGCTTCAACAGTTCAAAACTCACGTTAGCTCACAGCAACACTGCCGTAGGAAATTGAAATGGTTAGATAATTAGTGTGCCCAGCAGGGCAGTAACACAATGTTTGCACAGCCAACACTTACAAAATCTCCTGTTTGGATTCAATGTACATCCAAAGTGAAGAATTTTTCATCTCATTTAATACTAAATTAGAGAACAGAGAGATATTTCAATTAGCCAGCTTTGACTTTTTACAAAGGTGTTTGTTACACATCAAAGCATTCCCTAGGGGAACGCCAGTGGTTTTATTTTGTTATTCTCCTCTGTCTCATATTACATACAGATACAAGAAAATTAGGACAATTGAGGTAAATAATAATAGTCTTTGCTAGGAAAAGAAGGTCTGATGACAAAGGAAGTGGCAACCTTAGAAATCTGGTGCTGCAATCTGTGCAAAACAGGGCCACCAGACAATCTCTTCTTGGATTTGGTCAGGATTAATGACCAGTTAATTACATGGAAGGTGACAAACTACAGACTTTTGCTGTGGCTGTCTTCCAATCTCTGCTATTTAAAATGCATAAGTGATCCTGAGAGGTGGTTAGTCTTATCATCAAAAAACTGCCAACTCACTGAGTTAATCAGGTTTGTGAAAACAAAAACTGCTGGATCTCACAGCACTGACTCGTTGACAAAATGGTGAAAGAAAGTCTGTTGATGAGCAATTTCAGCAGCACAGCAATGGGTTCTGAATTATTATACTCAGAGATCCAAAAGTGGCAGTAGTTTGTTCTTTTTAAGGCATCAGCCCAATGGCTATCAGCAGTCCCAAAAAGGAAACTGAATATTAAGTGTTTGTAGGAACAGCGACTGAAACACACGACGCCATATATGTTCCAAATGAACTTGCTTCTTGAATACTTCCGCGCAGCTTAGTCTGTTCATCCATTGTTTCAAACAGAGATAGCTGAACTTAAGGCACAGAAAAGAAGATAAAGGCAAAGTTGTCCTGTACTAAATATCACTATGCAGACTAGGGCTCTGTAGCCCAAAAGCCATGCAAGATGATGAGGTCTGTAAAGCTGAGTAGCACAGAGTGGTTGAATGAGGATCAGTCATTCAATTGCTCCATATATACCTGCCTCCAGCTGATTTCACAACATAGGGTTTGTTTGCTCACAGCAAATAAGATACTTCCTCAGGTAATGCACAATGAAGGTGCTGAATTCCCTTGCTACAACATAACTGACCTGGGTGCATTCAAAAGGCAATTGACATCACAGAACAAAAATCCATCAAGTGCTGTTAAACACAAAGATACTGCCTCTGGCTCTGGAAGTCCCTGAGCGACAAGTTGCTGCAAATTAGGGGAATGTGCAAGGAAGTTATCATCCTGTCCTGGTTTCAACTGAGATAATTTTCTTCCTAGCAGCTGGTATAGTGCTGTGTTTTGGAATTAGGAAGAGAATAATGTTGATAACACACTGATGTTTTAGTTGATGCCAAGTAGTCATGGGCTTTTCAGCTTTGCATACTGCCATGTCAAGGAGAAGGCTGGGGGTGCCCAAGAAGCTGGGAGGGGACATGGCCAGGACAGCTGACCCAAGGGATATTCCATACCATATGACGTCATGCTCTGTATGTAACTAAGGGGTGGGCCAGGAGGCAGTTTGGCTTGATAACTAGCTGAGCACTGTCTTCGGGTGGTGAGCAATTGTGCTGTGCATCACTTGTTTTATGTATTCCTTTATCATTATTATTATTATTATTGTGTTCCTTTTCTGTCCTATTAAACTGTCTTTATCTCAACCCATGGGTTTTACCTTTTTATTTTTTTCTTTTCAATTCTCTTCCCTATCCCACTGCGAGGGGGAGGGGGGGAGAGGGGGGGCGTGGAGTGAGTGAGCAGCTGTGTGGATGTTTTAGCTGCCTGCCGGGTTAAACCACAACACATCCTCCCTCTGGGTCACTCTCAGACACAGGACAAGATGAACCTTAGGTCAGGCCCTGCACACACATTCTCACTTTTTTTTTTCTTCCTTTTCTCACAGGTGGCAGGAAATATTTGTAATAAATTTAAGATCATTAGGTGACAAATACAGAGACATGGTTTTGTTACTAGTATTTGATAAAAGCATGCACTTGGTGTGCAGATGGATGGCACTCCTCGGAAAGGGGAGTCTCACAAAGCTCAGGATACCTTTCAGCAAGGACCAGCTCAGCGAAGCACTAGAGGGCACCTATGCTTCACTGAAGTACCTGGCACAGACTGCTGCTGCAGGCCACTGCAGCAGGGAGGCACCACAGCAGTGCCACTGACAGGCCAAATCACAGACTGAGCTTTCGCATCACCTCCAAGAGGTTCTCAGACTTCTAGGAAGGCAGGAGAGGTTGCCCTCCAGCAGTTGTTTTTATCCACCCAAATATTCATCTGCCCTCAGTCAAAAAGAAAACCCACCTCGTTTTCCTTCATCTGCACAGTACACCAAATGACTTACATTAGGAGCAGAAAAGAATAGATGAACGATGCCAGAGCAAAAATCTCCTAAAGTCACCAGCAGAACATGTTGCAAGCTATCTTGCTATGGAAAGAGACTTATCAAGAGTTTAAGCAAACACCATGTTCCTACTCAATTATGCTGGCATCAACATATGGGTGGTTTTGTGTTTTGGTGTGTTTTCTTTTTTTTTTAATAAATGCTGAACTTTTGGTACAGGCATTAATATGACAAATCTTATTTTGCAAACATATGAACTATAAAGAAAAAATAATGTAACAATCTCTCAAAAAAAATTGTAACTTTTAGTTTATAGCTGTTTAGCAGGGTACACACTCCAAAAACCAGGAAACCAAAGCCATAGCTAGCAAGCATTAAAATACAAGATTCCTATGAACTGAGCCATGAACAACTGGATTAGGACAAAAGCTAACAGCTCCAGCAGTACTCAGTTCCAAGAAAGATTCAATATCTTGCTTTTCCTTCTTCCTAGAAACAGCCAACGGCAAAAATGTCCTTTTTGACTTGATTTCACAAATAGAGAATCTACCACAGCTTGTCAAAGACAGTTTCACTCTCCTCTGAGTTAAAGCATGGTATTACCTTTCCTTTGAGTGTATGTGCATAAACAAAACAGTTCTCACTATTCAAGCACTTCCAGCATGTGGAAAATGTTCCTCTCCTTTACACTAACAGTACACTTGAGAAAACAGTTCTGTAAACAACTCATGGTAGATTTGTAAATGATGAACGTTTGGTAATTACCTTAATCACAAGGATCCAACACAAAGAATAAAAGCAAGTTATAAGGCATTGAGGGCTACATTCATCTTTCAATTTAAATATTTACCTCATCTCCCAGTGAATTTATTTGTTCTAATTTTCTGGTCCAGTATCTGGCCTCTTCTTCAGGGATATCTATACCAAAAGAATAAGTCACACCATCTTATTAACCAGGCAAATTGCCATTTATCACCAGTAGCATTAAAACAGGGAGGGCATTCCAAGATCACACCACAAAAAACCACACAGGTAATTTTGAAGTAATAGGATTGTCTTATGTTAGCACTCAGATGGAAAATAAACATTGTAAATAGTAACACAGTTCAAGGGCTTACATTGCTTTCTTGTTTAAAGCTGATTAACCAAATGCACACTGCACAAAGGTAAGAAAGAATAATACAGACTGGTTCGGATTTAATTCAAGTATTAGTTTCATGAAGAGCCATATCACAATGATATTAATAAACTTGCTATATGCTTGATAACACATAGCAAGATCAAGAGCCTCTTCTGGAGGCTTTTATAACCTCAATAGAACAAGGGCTCCTTTTGAATAGCGTATCTTACTTATGTACCTTGTGTAATACAAGTTAAGTACCAAAAAAGAAATAGTCTCCTGTTTTCCTTTGCAGGCAATAAGCCAAATCTTTGAGGTAATGAACAGTGTTACAGGCAGTCATATTCACATGAAAGCATATTCCTATTTTTACACCACACTGCAACTTCATTGTGATATGAATTACAGCAACCCTTTTCCCTTCTAGAAGATTTACCAAGTTGATGACTGACAGGAAGTAGCAAGCATTATCACCTTTATTTTGGTAACTATTTTCTATTTCACACTTTGAAGTAATATAGCGTCCTAATGGTTTGAAGGGAATACAGACTTCTGCCACTCTAAATTTCACCTCTCAAAGTGCACCCTTGGAGGTGCAGATGAAATGCCGTGGAAAACTTAACACAAGGCAAGTTAGGTACAAACTGTGCTTAAGGAATGGAGCAAGAGGCGCAAAGCACCAAGGGAAATAACCCACTGAAAATAAAAGCATCAGTCGGGCTCTCAATCTGGGAGAATTAGGTCAATTATTTAGGCATGGGGAGGGACTTAAAATCATTGGAAAGCGGGGAAAAAAAAATGGGGGTTTGGGGCTTTTTTTCAGGGGTGCATTTGTTTGGGTTTTTTAGCTACTCATCACCCTGACTGTCATGACTTCTGAAATTTGGCTATTCATGACCCAAAACTGCACCAATGCAGAAACTTCAGAGCTCACACAGGAAGAAGTGGAGGGACTGCTCCAGTTGGACACCACCAACCCCATAAGGTGACAAATGAGGATGAATACAATGCTAGTTCAGGTAGTTTTCCCATCTCTTGCAACTTTTTACACTCTCAGGTGCCTCATTAGGAGCCAGGAAGTCTACACCTAACAAGTTAGTTTTCCTGCAATGGACTGTACCCCACAATCACAGCTGCAATGATATGCTAAGCTATGTATTGGCAAGCATGGGAGAAGAAGCCTGGGATGGTCTCCTGATGAAAAGGGGGTGCTGAAAGTTACATCCACTCTCACTCCTGAAAGAACAAGATTTATTGGCAGGTGAGCATTCCATTGGGACCTATGATGCTTTCAGAAAGGACCAAGTATTGCTTGCTTCTACTTAAAGGGGATATCTGTCCTGCACATGTCCTCTCTCAGCCACACAACCTATCATCTTATGAAGCCAGTGACCCCAAAACATCTGAAGATAATAGCGGTCAGTGTACCAGAACACAAACCACTTTCAACAAGAACAGGAACATGCCAGATTTAGTGGAATCTAAGGTTTCAGAAGTGGGTACAAATTAACATCTACACTTTTGTAACAGAAACATCACTGTATTTTTATGCAGCTAGTCTCACCCAGATAAGGCAGATAAAACAGGCCACACTTGAGAAAGTTTTAGGGAATTGGAACCTGGCTCTAGGAAATCTGCATTAAGTAGAAGAAAGACAACCTATTTCTCCTTGCTTGAAGAGAGATCAAAGTAATTTATTTTAACCATAATACACAGAGCTAGCTGCTCTTTCTGATATACAGTATATTGGTTTATTGTTACATGCTATTAGAAAACAAAGTAAAAGAAACAAGAGAGAGTCTTCAACCTGTACAGGAGTTGTAGAAAAACATACATGCTTTTGATCATCAGGGCTGTGGATCACAGCTGCACAATTTATTAGGTGAGCTCTGCACAAATTAGGGATGGCATTCAAAGGAAACTTGGACAGAATTGATCTAGAAAGAAGACATCAATTAACTGAAGGGCTATCAGCACTCAACCTGATGAGATTTAGAAGGACAAACTCCAACAAAACCTGAAGAAATCCAAACATCAAAGCAAAGCCTATGGAATTTTGTCTTTGAAAGCCATCATTTCTCTAAAAGATGAAGAAAAATTAATGAACTGAGGACTCGAGGTCAAAGTCAAAACAACTCAACTCTGTAATCAAGACCAAAGTGATCTAGGAGGGATGAAGCAATGATTACCATGAATACTGCAGAAACTACAGTTGTCTCAGAGTAGGCTTCAATCCTTTCCCATACACCATGGTTTAGTGGCATGCCCAGGCACCAAGGAGCACCATGTTTCTCTTGGATTTGTTGTTCCTGTCTTGTATCCAAGGTGCCCATTTCATAAACGGAACTATCAGATTTTTAGTGCAGGATTGCTGCTATTCTACTGAAACAGCTTCTTATGCAAGTCAAGAGATAAAAATCTGCTACTGGCTAGAAACTGGCTGCTTTAAGGACACGTTGATCTTAGAGAAACTCTTGTCATTAGTACTAATAGCACTACAGTTACTGCAGAGCAAACCTTAAACATGAAGCAACTGGCCTATGAACTTGAGCCCAGTTACCTGCTCAGAAGAAAGGCCCAATGAGACAGAGTTCTTGATTTTTTGATGAAGTAGTTTATAACTATTTTTTAGTTTCACCATCCATTTGAGTCTTGCCTGAGTCAGGTCTTTTGTTGAAGCTGGGGTTTTTTGGATGCAGAGAATGAAAGTTCAGTGCAGAGATCACAGACTGACTGCTTGCAAGGCCATGTCCACTGGCCAGCTCCTACATCACTGCTTGATTACAAGTTCAAGTTACTCCACTACATTAACTTTTGCTTATAAGACAAAAAGCTGAACTCTTCCAAACGGAGGTCATTTGATGCCAGCTCAGGACTCCACTGACATCATGCTTGGTAAACAAGAGGAGCAAGGCCATATGTCAGTGAAACAAAACTGCTGAACAAGAACAGAGAGGAGATGGAAAGATACGTTTACTAGCTTTTGGGGTTTCTCAGTTTGATACCAACACAGAAATATTGCAAGCTTTACAGTCCTTGTTCCTACTGCCATGTGGAAGCTGAACCCCCTTGTCTGAGATCCTGGTGCCAAGGAGCAGTGAGGTCTGGTGGCTCCTGAAGGGAGGGGAGGAGGCAAGGGAGATCCCATTGCTGGCAGGGCAGAGGACTTTCCAACCAGGGTCCTGTCCTACAGCACCTGTCAGCCAGGCAGGCCCAGAGATCATGGCCAGGCTCAACCAGGAGCCCAGATCAGCAGGCAGATCCATGGTGACAAGACAGGCCTGTGGTCAAGCCAGGAAGTCAGTCCACATCTGGCCCTAGATCTACAGGGTCCATAACCAGGCACAGATGTGGCTACGGCTGAGGTGGGCGATCAGTAACTCCCATAGCATCACACAGGAGTGAAGGCTCAGAGCTGAGATGAAGTGGGACCCTGCGCCCATGAGCAAGAGGTGTGGGTGGAAGTCCCAGGTAAGGCTGCTCAGAGCAATGAAGACTTATCAGTGCACCCAGGGCCCTGACACCTGAGTATGCTGCATCACCACAGAAATGAGGACACAGCAAAACAGAGACTGAGGAACGAATTAGAGAAGAATTAGCTGCATCTATACAGACCACTCACAGTTAGACACCCTCAGGTACCTAAAGGTGACAGTATTCCTGCTGAGAAATCTCTAGCTTGGCAATAACCAGGAGTTTCATCTCTGACGCTTTTTCTTCACCTCAGGCTTGGTGGTCTTTGCACTACTCCTTGCACATCACCTCGTGTCACCTGAGTTTTTTCCAGGTAGCAAGTCCTGGGCTGGGGCATACTCCAGGTGGGCATGAGTGACAACAAGTGCTGGAAGTAAAAGTGATATCCCCGCTCTCCACCCTTTCCTTCACTGGGCTTCCTCTCTTCCCAGCCCCAACTTCTTCCCTTTCCAGAGGTATGGGAATCTTCACAAGTTCTCACTGCAATAACTTCAGAGAGCTGAGCATTTCTCCTTCTGTACAGTTCCCAAGACAATAAAACAACAAAGCAATTTACTCCACCTGATGGCTGGATGCAGATCAGCACACTCCCAGCCTGGGAGTGGTGAGAACACTAAAAGCATTTTCACTCCAATTATCTACTAGAAACAGCCTGGCACAGACCCAAAGTGCTATAGTTCAGGAGCCAAAAGCATTTTTGAGTACTCCATCCTGTGAGGGACTTGCACATAACCACTACACTTCTGAAAAAGGGGGACAGAGTAAAATTGCTTTTAAACAGCACAATTTTACACGTGAAAAACAGCTTGGAAAGTCTGTGCCAGCACACATTCACTACACCAGGACTGTCTTCTCCCTCCCAGTAAATTTTCTAAATCAACCACGAAGAAAAGCTGTCTCCCTTCCTTGATACGTCTGTCTTATTCCTGAGAAAAAACAGACATGATCACTTGAGAAAGCTGCTCCTCCCTGTCTTTGCTAGCAACCACTTCCTCCTATCAAGAACGCAGTTTATTGCCATTTCTAAAAGACTACCAAGCATAAAAATGCTTTGCACCCTAGGGGTTAATATCAACTCTCACTAACACTTCACATCTAAAATGCTCACGCTTTGCTGCACTTTTATAGAAGAGGATTTTCAGTCATTCTGTTTCTGCGAGATTGAACATTTAAGAACACAGGGCTGGCAGAGAACATGACATGACAGTCTGGTCCCCAGCACCGCAGTCCATCCCACACAGATGCTCATCACAGAAGGGCCCACAGATCTGCTCTCCCCTGTACACCACACACTAACAACACTACTGAACACAACACAAGAGCTGCATCTGGAACGTGCGATGGGACACATGGAAAAAATATCAAGGCCACCATACATGTTCTTTGTCCCATTAAAAATCTGGGCATTGACAAAGCTTAACTCCTGAATAACCTCAGGAAAGGTTGTTTTATATCACCAGGAGCAGAGACTACAACTCTCAACAGCCTCTGTTAGGAAATGATTGCTTCCCAACTCCAAGCCTGGTAAACACTTAAAAACAATTTCATAAAAAAAAATAAATCTCTAAGTTGCCTTCATCATGTATTACCACTAGGAGCATCAGCATGTTCTGCATTTATTTCAGCTTTAGCTGTTGCCAGTCTCCAGAGTACCAGAAGACCTACCAGGGAGGAAGAATCCTGAACATATCAGGTGAAGCAGCAAACTAATCCAGGATAAATACAATGCAAACAACAAACCATTTCCTAAACCTCTTTCCATATACAATGATGTTTTACACCAAGGACTTCGGCTTTTCTGGTTATCGAATTCATTTATTCTCTTTTACAATCCCTTAAAAACTTCTCAAGCTCCATCTAAATACAATGAAACATTTTAAATACACAGACTGAATAAGCTAGGGTACTGCATCCATGTGCGGCACCTAACTTAAATGAAACAGAGCAGCCAGAATTAACAGAAAAAGCACAAAAGCACAGCCAAGCAGAAGAACACACTATTTTTTTTTTTTTTTGAAGTTGCTATCCCAGACAGCTGTATTTTACCAGACTTGTAAAGCAGCACAAGCTGTACATGTGCACACATATCGCTCCGGTTCTCATGCATCTACAACAGACAGGAGATCTTCACCTGGGAAACAAAATAGGATACACAATGTTCCTAAGTGTCATTCCAAACATGCTTTTTCAAAATGTTACCTGTACAGGAACAGAGCTGCTGTGTTAAGAACTTCCACAGCAGATCAGCGATCCATTTAGTCCTCTGTGTAGGTTTAAAGCAGCAGTTCCCAACTTATATGACAACGTGTGGGGCACTAAAAATCCATACTGCTACTTTCCACTTAAAGGAAAACTGACCTGGAAATCCATCAGGAAAGATGCAGAGGCAGTACTGTGAGCTGAGCTATCTCCACACATCCCTCCAAGTCTCACACTCCTGCAAGGGCAGGGAGACAGAGCCTAATCCATCTTGCAGGGCCCTTCTCTGTCCTAGAGGTGATGGCAGGAGATGTTCAGTCGTGGTGCAAAGGGAAGCACTACAGGAGAAGGTGATTATGGGCAGATGCTATCTTCTGGAGGAATATCCCACACTCTTGGTGCCTACCACTTTTAAACGTGCTTTTGACCTTGCCATGGCAGGACAGACTGAAATGGAGAAGATCCAAGAAAAACTGCATCGCTCTTCACTTAAGAGCAGCAGAATCCTTGAGAGAGCTAACTGATGTACCCATTTTTCCTCGACATTATGAAACATTGGCCAGACAGACAACTTTTCACACTCTGAAATAAAAACTCTTTCAATGCAGCAGTGTGGAGTTCCTGGTACTTCAGTATCTGGCATAGTAAGTAAAGGAATAAGTAATAGATGTGCTTTACGTGATTGTGTTAAAAACAGAAGAGTCACAAAAAGCTTGTTACTTAATGTTTTCAGTTTTCTGCAAGAAATCCTGCTTCTCAGAATTCTATGTTCTATAGAACATCATACATTTTAAAATAGTAGTTATAAAGCCCCAAAACAAACAGAGTCCTGTGTTTTGAGTACAGTAGTAGGGAGAACACACACTATTACCTGAAATATTTTTATTTGTTAAATCTAGATGCTCTAACATAATGGTTTACAGAGAGTCTGTTTTCCTATACCTGGTGGGTAGAGGGATCACAAAATGTAATGCAGTCTAAAACATGAATTGGAGAAGAAAGCAAATTCTCTTTTCGATACTCTCTGAATACACGTGAAGAGGTCAGAACTTCATTTTCTTTCAAAGCAGAGACAGTTTACAAGCAACTAAGTCAGAATGAACTTAGATGAGAAGGTAACAGCTACAAGCCTTGACTTCAGCTACGTGTGCTATGTTGTCTCCCTCCCAGAAATCTAAACACTTGCCCCAAAGAACCAATGTTTCACCTCACAAGGAAATCAAGGGAGTTGTTCCTCTTCTTACATAACAAGCAATTTCAGTAACAAACTTCCGACTGACAGGGTGACAGCAGTGAATCACCAGGACATTTTCATGAGGAAGAGAAATGGCTCCAGATCAACGTTAGATAGCTTAGTTGCCAAGACGGCCCAGATACCTTTTCCCCTTCACACGTCAGACTGCAGTTAAAGAGCAGTGCCTATGACATCTGTAAAACACTGCCGTCACCCTGAATTGCACCATCCAGCTGATTGTGCACTGAAAACAGTACACCCAGCTTAGCTCCTAGAGCACAAGACATAATTTATATTGATTTTAGCGCTGCAGGGCCAAAGCCTGCATCCTCCCTTGCACCAGGAAGGGGGGTGTGAGACTAATAGATGACCTAACTTTTTCCCACAACAGATGGCCAATCCTGACAGTTGCTGGCCAAATGCCAGTGGGTGTACAAGTGCTCCACCAGTGCTTAGAGGATGATACAAATTGCTCGCACCACCAGGAGCTTCACAGCAATAAACAAGCAACAGGCAGAGAGGGAGAGATGAGCCTTGCAATGACAGACAACTTTGAAACACTTTGATGCCCACTGCAGAAAGAAAAAAAAAAATACCACAAGCCACAAAAACGGCATCTTTGTTCTTGGTCCCAGGAGTCAGCTACAAGCTGGAAAGAGAAGCTATGTAAGCCTTGCATGCATTCTGGTTAAGCCTTTCCTTTGGGGGTTTGTTTGGTTTGGGGTTTTTTGTTTGTATTTAACTAAAATAAAAAAAAAAAAATTTACACACAACTTTACTTGAGATGGGTTTGCTCCAGTTAGCTACTTTTCCACATTCTGTACGTTTCAACCACAAGTAATTGCCAGAAAGGCAGTTGTTCCTGTAACACCAAGTTATTTATATACTCAGCCAATTATAATGCTCAGAAGCACTCAGCATTACTGTTTCACTAACTGAACTGCACACGTCTCACAGGGTTTACACCCACCTACCACAGAACAGTTCCAACAATGCACCTGACCTCTTCTAGGGCCAAATTGGTCTAGATAAAAAGAAGTGAACGTTCCCTGCTAAGGAACAAAATGTCTGACTGCACAATACTGAAATAGTATTAATAGTTTCTTAAACTGCTGCTAGCCTAAATGTTCCAGCAACCTTACACCATCAATTCTTTATTTTGATCCTGTTAGAAAGAAGCCAAACAAGAAATGAACACCAGCGATTTAATTTGCACTGAACTATTTTGGCAAACTGTGAGTAAGCATAACTTGATTGTAAAACTCAAGTTGCTCCCATACACTTTCTCTCCATTGTCAGCACTAAGTTATTGAAATGCACTCACCAAAAGGTAACTCAAATCTTGTGTCCAGCAAAATTTTATGAGGAGTTGGGTTTTTGGTTCCACAGATTTCATCATGTTTCATTACAACTTCTGCCTCCAGTGTAGACCACTCACCAGGACCCTCCTGTGAATGACAAGCCACAGGTGAAGCTTCAAGTCTGGCAGGTCCTTATGCAGTCACTCACACATTTGCTAAGATAAAAGACTCCAGGAAGAGCCTTACAGTATTATCAAGACCTGGTACCTGATTTTAACATTAAATGACATCCATTCAGCACATGCTGGCAGCTTGTCTTCCAAATCTCACAGGCCTTTACCAAGGCAAGCAGCAAAAACCTCCTAGCAAAACTACTACCTTCACAGTGGAACTGCAAAGGTAGGTCCTCAAAAGGCAGACACTGAGGAGTGCCTGGACAGCCAGAGGAACTGAGTACTACACAGACCTTATAGCCACACTGCAGGGCATCCCCGCTCTTTCCCTTTTATGGAAAATATAAGCTCTCTCTCCCTGTTCAAATTCAGTTTTTAAATAGTTGCCCTGAAATTTGATGTAAAGAAACAAACATGTCCTGCTTAGCTACAAGAACTGCCAAATTCAGTAGTTAGGGCAGCTACAGACATTGGCACATCCCATTTCCTACTCTTTTCAGTTCATATTAGCACCGCTAGACACCCTCTAACACTGCCGCCAGAAACTTTAACAAGATGTAGACATGCTCTGGGCCTACCTTAAAGGTCAGCTTGTCTGTTATCAGGGCACCCTTTGTCTTTAGCTGGACCCTACAGAAATTTGAGTATCAGACTAAGGAGTTAGTCCTTAGTCTTCAGACACTTGTCAACTATATGCGTTCCTTAACAGACGAAGCTCTGTTTTCTGAGTCCATGTGAGTGCAATGAGACCAAAGACCCCTACTTAAGCTCAGTTTTCGTCTCACTGTTGGC
>VXBL01005236.1:334867-355116 GCA_013400195.1 Aramus guarauna
CACACCAAACCCAATGTGATGCCAACAGCCCTCTCCCCATACCCAGCCATCTTGGCTTTGCAAGTGGAAGTTTTGCAGAGGAGCACAGTCTTGGGCTGCACCAGGCTAGATTCATAGCACATTAACTATCAACATTGGAGCTGTCAAAATAAAGCTTTTGTGTCAGCTTAACCTCATCAGATTGGTGAATGGCCTTCAGAGCAATCCACACAGTCCCAACCAGGGTGTCCCAGATCAGTCCTTTGTTCCATACTTCCACAATCAGGCCCAGGTCCAGCCGACTGATCTCACTGCAAGAAAAAAAAAAAGGCAGTACAGGTGAGCAAAAAGCAGAATGCCATCTAATTCTGCTTTAGGTTCTGCATTACTACCATGATTATACCAGTGAACTCTTTCCACACAGCTGTGTCAAGCTACAGAGAGCTTCTGGAAGCATGTGGTTGAGGCGGCTCATACCAACAGGGAACACTAGTTTCTAATGATTGATTTTTCACAGTTTAATACTAACTACACAAAGATTGCAAACCAAAACCCTGAAATATGTTGTGCATGGATGGACAATTGGGAACTTGTCTCAGCAGCTACATACACAGGAGGAGGAAGCATATCTTGGGCCACAACCCAGAGATGAGCTGTTCTTTGTCATCAGGAACCCCATTTCTAACAAAGTGGGTGTATCTTTCCCTCGGCAGCAGAGAAACACAAGCGTACTCTGGCAGGTCCAAACATGCCAATACTTTTTCGTGAGTGGAGCAGCTGCACACCAAAAGTAACAGTCCCAAACCCAGTGCAGCTGCATCAGCAGCACTACCCATTGCTTAGGGCTGCATTGCACAGCTTCTGCTTCAGCACTAGCTCCTTCCCCTGTGTGACACTGCAGGGCTTTGAGCCATGCGATTCTCTGGCAGCAAGCAGCAATACAGTCACACAGCCGAGTGCAGAGTTCTTGGAAATACTTATCTGAAGGTTTTCATGAACATCTTAACTCTCAGTAAGGAATGGATGCATCTCAAATTTGCTTCTTCTCAATGCTTCATAGTAGTTATGCCTCCCTCTTCCATGCTGGTTTATAACATGCCTACTTAAGAACAGCGTAACACATGCATAGCCTGAATGCTGGTAAAAACAATGAGGTAGAGAAAAATTTTGAGCTCTGTTGATACACAACTGTCTTACACTTATCATGAAGAACGGCTATTGCTCTTACTTCTCTAAGCTCAGCACTTCCCTTCAGTGCAACCGCTAATCCCCAAAAGTAGGTATCTTGGGGACACAGTGCTGCTGTCTGCTGTCCTTCTGTCCAAATGTAAATATAAACATTAAGTAAATAATAATGTAATTAATGTAAATATAAACATTAAGTTTATCAAGGGAATTTAAAAGTATGTTAGTCGCTAATTGCTTTAGACTGCCATCATGGTCAAAAAAAAGAACTGTTGCAAATCCCAGCATCTGTTCAAGCTTTGCCCCAGAGACTTCTTACAACTTTAAAGGAGAATATTTTATCTACAAGGTTGAAGACAAACCCTACAGCTACAGCAAAGCACATTAGTATCTATTTTAAACCCAAGTGCTTCTGTTCATGTTTAAGACACAGGAATTGAGGTCAGGAGTGTCCAGTACTTGAGTGACCCAGTCTACATAGTTCAAAAATCAAGCTATTACACAGGCTTATTATGAGTTTACTGCTAGCATCTTGAAATTGAGTGTCCAGCTCCCTCTGTTTGGATATCACTACTGCATATGGCCAAACTAACAATGAGACACCTGTACCACCACTGCTCTGCCACCCACTGCTTGCCTCTTGGAAGATGATATTTACCTGATTGCATGAACTTGTAACAACAACAGAAATGTCTGATTTTCTGCTAGCTGGACTAGTGTGAGGCCAGAATGGGAAGGGAAGGAAAAAATACTCTGTTTTCAGGCACACTGTAGAACCATGTTCTTTGCTTCAATGTACATTAACAGAGCAAGACATTGATCATAAGACACCCAACAAGCTTCTGTACAGAACTCCACAGGACAGGTCACCAGATAAGAATAAAAAAAATACAAAGATTTTCAGTATAGTGGCTTTACTTGCTTTGTATGTCCTTTTCTCCACCTTCTGGTTAGATGCAGAATAGCTTCAAAGAACAAAAGATCCGAAATTGGAATTTGGTGTCCCTCCCTTTCAACATGCACATAGAATTTAAATGAAAGACATTTCTAACAACTTCAACATCAATTTAATCATCGTGTTCTAAACATCATTTGCACTTTCACTCAAGAGGTACTTGCTGCAAATATGCAGTACTTTTAAAGCTGCTTCAAAATTAGAAGATGCCCCCAAAGAATACATTAAAATGCTTTCCTGGTCTAGTAAATAAGAAAATCTCAAACAACCCCTGAGCTCCAAATTCTGAAGTGTTGCATGTCTCTCAAGGAGTTTGGAAGCAAAAACAACAAGCACAGATAGAAAGCATTTCCTTAGTTGTAGTCTATTCTTCTACTATGCCTCATAAAAAAAGATAAACACAAACATAGGCAGTGTTTCCCTCAGGGAAAAACTACTGTGTTCAAAAGCCTTTTCCAACTCCAGAAAGAAAAAGAGCAAACCAGTGAATAGCAGTATTGGAATATCAGTGTTATTTCTCCTGGGACAACTTAATGTACACAGGATCATGCAAAACACGTTCCCTGCCACGTGTAATATTTTTGTTACAAAGAAACATCAGAACAACTTTGCTGTTGCCTGGCTAAAGCAGGGTGATAATAGCGAAGTAGTTCAGCTAATATTCTTCTTTCAGATCCCCTAGCAACTAATTACGGAGCAGCACAGTGACCTTACAGCATGCTAGCTAAGCTCCCAGCTGATATCGGAGAGCAGTTCCATGAGCTGTCAGAGGGGAAGGAGGAGGAGCAACCATGAGAGCCATTACCCAACACAAATGCCATTCTTAAACCACTGGTGAGCAGCCTCCTCTGTAGCTGGCCATTTTTAAACCTAGTTCCTGTCCACAGGATGAGAACAAGTCACAGGAAGAGTGAGTTTGTAGTTTGGGTATGGGCATGTGATTTGGCAGATAGGTACAGTTCCCTGCCCTAACCTCACCTCAGTCCTGCATGGTTTATCTCAGTGATAGCCACAGCCTCTGTCTGACCAGGAACTGCAGAGCTGAGAAGATGGCCATGTTCAGGAGCACACATTTGCTTGATGCCAAAGGATAAGCTCCAGGCTCTACATGCAGAAGCACACGCCTCATGTGTTGCTCCAAAAGCAGAGTGCCACTAAATAAGGGAGGTGGGAGCACAGCCACGATGGCAGCACTGTACTGACCCAGGTGAACTCATCAACCAGAGACAAAAGCTTCCCACTTTCAGCAAAGGAGAACCAACTGTTACTGGATTGGGAAAGTTATTCACAAAACCCCATGTGAGTCTCTTGCTATGGATACTATGTAAACACATCAGACCCACTCAAAACCAGCAGCACCAGCTTTGACTCCACAACAGGAACACAACATCATCCCCCACCCTCAACAGCAGCATCCATGTCAAGTTCAGAGAAAAGCACTTGTAGCCTAGGATTTAATAAATTTAGTTCACTTTGTCTTACAAAGCTATAGAAACAGATAGATGCAACATATCAGAGTCATAGAATGGTTTGGGTTGGAAAGGACCTCAAAGATCATCTAGTTCCACCCCCCCTGCCATGGACAGGGACACCCTCCACTAGACCAGGTTGCCCAAAGCCCCATCCAGCCTGGCCTTGAACACTTCCAGGGATGGGGCATCCACAGCTTCTCTGGGCAACCTGTTCCAGTGCCTCACCACTCTCACAGTGAAGAGTTTCTTTCTAACTTCTAATCTAAATATACCCTCTTTTAGTTTAAAGCTATTACCCCTTGTTCTGTCACTACACTCCCTGATAAACAGTTCATCTCCTGCTTTCCTGTAGGCCCATCCAGGTACTGGAAGGCCACAATTAGGTCTCCCCAGAGCCTTCTTTTCTCCAGGCTGAACAATCCCAACTCTCACAGCCTGTCAGTCATTCACTGACAAAAAACTTAAACAGACAAACAAAAAAAAACACCCACTAATCACCATCATTCTAAAAGATACTGTGAAATCCCTGGCTACATGTCAGGACTGTGAGGACCAGAAGTGCCAACTGCACCTGAAACCCTGGGAGAGCTGGAAGTGGTTCTGCTGCTCATTGCAGGGACTGGGAGCCCCTCAAGCTACAGCAGGGGAGCTGGAAAAAAACATTCATAGGCATCAGGCTAATGGCAGAAAACATCAGCACACAAGAGTGGTAACCAGGATCACCACGTGAAGGCCTTGAGTACACTAACAGCAGCCCTTAATTGCCCTGACCAGCCTCACCAGTGGGCTCCACCCACACCCTCTTCCTATGGCTCAGGAGCTCCATTTAAGCTCAGCTATGGACCTTCAGCCCTTGCCTAAGCTACACTGTAGGTGTGCTTGTCTCCTGCTAGCCACAGCTGTGCCCACACCTGGACATGGACCCCATCAATCCAGACACAATCCACTGACTTCCCAGCTCAACCTCAGACTTGCCTCATCACTATAGACCTGACTGGCAATTGCTGGACTATCTCTGACCCCGATTATTGTTACCAAACACAAGTCTGAGCCTGACTTGCTAACTTGCGCTCCGAGCTTGATCTTGGACCTGCCTCATTACTATGAACTTGTCTGATGACGTGACCTCTCGCCACATGCTGACGTGATGCTTAGGCCTGCCCTGCTTGTGCTGCCCAGGTACCGTGGGTCCAGGTGGTAGCTGGTGAGGACCCTGCCCTACTAGCTTCCTACCACATCTGGCTCCCTGTCCCTGTGGGAGCAGCTGGCTCTTGCTGCACCCTGACACACAGGTCCAAGAACAGGAATCCAGGCAACTTGATACTATTAAAGGACACGGGCTACTCCAGCCAGTCCATGGCACCAGCAGAGACAACCTCCCAACACACTACTTCTTCAGTACAGGTCAGTGTGTACAACAGAAAAGCAAATTATTTAGGTTGTCACCAGGCCTGTGCATTTTACATATTTATGTACTCTGATTTATACAACACAACAGCAGCTCCATATAGACATCAGTGCTGTGGAAGGACTTGACCACAAATACCTCATCTCTGCACAACACAGTACTTACAACATGAAGTCCTGTTCCCAGCAGGGCTGGTCACCTCGCACGGCTACCGTTGTGCTCTTCACATTTTGCACTTTCAGGGTGACATACGTATTGAATTTATCTGGGGAATGAGAGGCAGAGTTATCTCCTTCAGTATACCCCTTCATCACATAAGCACAAAATTTCAAAGTTTTTCAGTCCATACATTGCATCCCAGAGGGACTCAAAACAAAAAGCCCATATAGGAAGACATCACTGGGTTAAGGAGCCAAGTGTTCAAGAAGTTTTTCACCTGCCATCAAATTTGCAATCACAGTTTTTTAGAAATTCATGCACAAACTAAAACAAGCAACTAAGCACTTACAGTAACTCAGGGACAAAGAAGGAATGTACAATTCTGAAGAACACAGACACTGTGTGCAAGGTGCTGCTTAGTGAAATGCAGAAGAGAGAAAGAAGAGACAGTCTGAAGTAACAGGGCCCATCACGCAGACCGTGCAGAGTGAAAAACAAACTTGCAAAATATGCAAGCAAGAAGCAGTTGGGTTGATCATATCACCTTTTCCCTTCTGACCCAACAGCTCTCCTAGTTCCAACCTGGTTTTCCACCCATGAGTCCACAAAGAACTTTACAGACCAGTCAGGGGCAGAAGGAGAAAACAGTGATTCACGCTAAATGTGCTAAAATTGATCTCTATTGCTTAAACCAGCTAACCTAGAAGAACCACATTACACTCATATTTTGACAGAACAGACTTTGTTTAGATGTTTTGCTTTTTATTTTAAACTTGAAGAAAAAGTCTGGAACAACTTTTTTCCTACTTGCTGCTATCTATCTGCCAAGCACAGACACATACAAAGTCTGAATATCAGCATCTGAGAATGAACAAAGTCCCTTATAAAGGGACTTGCCATCTCAGACCCATCTATCAGTTTCATCAAGCCTGGAACAAGACGTATGCTAAGTAACTTGAAAACTACATGATCCAGAAGCTCAGGAAGAAGTGGGAGTCACTGAAAGTCAGAGTGTCTCATATCTAGCTACACCACTTGGTCCCCCTGGGACACTGGGCTTGTCAGTGAAACTACAGGCTTCAGTTAAATCTAGACTACGGGACAAATATTTTGCAGCTGTGAGCAGGCTTCTTGATTAGACAAACAATAAGATACACAGTATCCCTTCCAGTCTGGGCACTCAGCTTTCCTTCCCTGGAAATTCAGGGTTTTTAACAGGGACAGACAGATGAGAGGAAAGGGCAGGGTCAGGTAGGAATTGATGACAGTAAAGGATCATCTTTTCTCATCCATCACCTGTTCAGGTAAAGTGAGCAGATAGAGGTTTTTCAGCAGTGTGACACCAGGTGACATCCTCAAGCTTTACACTAACTCAGGCTGCCTGGACACTTGGGGTAGCTTTTGTCACTCCTTGGGAGGACATGGGGGAGTAGAGAGGAGGTAGATGTAAACTGAAGGGAGCAGCACAAGCAGGAGTGAGAGAGTACGTGTCACAGTTGCTGCATATGAGTAGTAGAGCATGGCTTACCTGGTGGTCCTTGGAGTTTAGCTTTTTTTACTGTAAAAAGAAAAAAAAGAAAAGACAAGAAAAAAAAGATGCTGTTAGTGATTTTGTCCTGGTACAGTTTCAAGTCAGAGCATCACAGAGCATTACATTAGTTGGACAACATCTTCCAGCAGTGGCCTGGTAGACTGAAATCCTCACACATTTTAACATTTAACAGATCTGGAGGCAAAACACCTTCTGTACCCCATCTCACCTCTCTAAATCAATGCATTTTTAAAATAATTGTAGGATTACTGTTTGGAAAGCAGTGTAATATAGCTAATGCAAAGCCATTTCAAAACCAGTCCTTTGCAAACAGAAGTTACTGCTGCTTAGCAAGACATCATTAATACCACTTCACTTACAAAGTTACAGACACTCTAGAAGAAATAAACATTTCTTTAAAAACAAAGAATCTCTTCTCAACAGAGTAGACCTTCAACCACAACTTGAAAATAATCAAGCCTGAATAGCAGCTCTGTATTATGACATCTGTAAATCAAATTAACCCACTATGCCAAACAAGCAGCAGTCTAAACTCAAAAGCCACTTTTTTGAGCTCTCCTCTGTTAATTTAATTCCAGGGCAGTATTTACCAAAAACAATGGTTAGAACATAAAACAACACTGCCTCTTATCTCACCAGATGAAGAAGGTCCATGTCTACCTAGGGGAGACTTTGTTTACATTGATCTTTTGCAACCTTGTATCCTCACTGGTATTGCTAAGTGTAAGCACTGAGAGAAGCCATCTCTAGGCTCCAGATAGTTTCCTAGTGGAAAACTAACATTAAGAAGAAAAAACATTTAGCAAGCTAGGAAGCAAGATACATCTGAAAGCAAAAAGATTTAAAAACTGACATAGTGAAGTTTCCTCCTGAAAACAAAGTCCCCAACACTTACTAAAGGCTCGCAGAGTCTAACTTTCAAGATAAATGTCCTAGAAGGGAACATTACAAAATAAAGTAAAATAATGACCCTTACGGAGTTACATGCACAGTGTTGCAATGGAGTGTGGTGCTGGAGAACACCCTTGCTATCTGAGAAATTCTCCTTTGCAAGCACTTACAGCCCAGGTAGAAGTTTGCATGAAGGAATGCTGTACCAGGTATAGTATGAGCCAGAGGTGTCTCAAACTGAATGAAGTTAGAAGAGCTGTAGCTTTTAGCCAGACTGCCAAGGCCCACAAGCCTTTAGGACCAAAATAAACAGGTTTATTTCCTCCCAGGTTCAGGTCCTGAAGCATTCCTGAAGCTAAACCTAATGGTGCAAGCAAAACATACAATGGGGTGGGGGGAGCGTTCCTGCTGACTGAAGATGCAGATTCTTTTTCAATCTCCAAATCAGTCTGTTCAACCACTGAGAAACAGGCATGGCAATCTACTCACCTTCTAGGTGCCTTTGGATACCACACAAAAGCAGGCATTTCATGAAATACTGCCCTAGAGTGGGCAGACACCAGATTATCTCTGATCCTCCCCTCTCCCCTCCTTTGCAAGGGGCAGGAGACAAAGAAACAAGTGCATATGCTTGAGGGAAGGAAAAAAGGAGAAACAGAGCAGGGGATGCACAGTAAGCTTCAGCTGGTCTCTCTCCCTGTTTGTAACAAGTGCCACTGCTGTTAGAAGGGAAGCAGAGGGCAACCCCAGTGTGGAAATTTGGTACTATTTGTCAGAAAAGCAGCCAGAGTGGCCCAATGCCTCCTAGACACAGACACAAGACACCTTCTCTGCAGCAAGCAAGATGCAAACTAAAAGACAGATGCTGTCTGTACATTGTGGTCTTGACCTCTAAATGTTAAGAGGTTCATTTTATGAAAGGCAGCAAACTCTGTGCTGCCTTAGCATGCTGACAAGAGTGCCCGTGTGGGGCTTCAGCAAGAGCTGTCCCAGGGCCTGCAGCAACAGGGATATCCTGGGGCAACAACCAGGCTAAACAAAGTTCACCAGCTTGCTATGGAGCCACATAAAAGCGGAGTCTTGTGTCTTTAGTGTCGACCAGGAATGAGCCCCATAGCCCTAGACAACTCACATGTAATAAATTACACCTTTAGTTGCAGATGCAGGGCTTATAAATAACAGCAGGATCACAAACCTGGGAGTCTCATCCCACCAGTAACTCTTTTGCTTTATCTGCAAGTTTACACAGCGTGACCAAAAAGTTCCCATAATAAACAACTTGGACATATTTATTTTGTTAGCCAACTGGAAAGCACTTCCTAGGGGTGTATAAAAATCACTGCAAAGGTGCAGCTCCCACAACATCTCAGGATCAGGACTGGCCGTGAGACCACAGCATTCCCCATACAACAAGATGAGTGTCTGGGAGTTCAGAGCTGGAAAGAGCTGTTAGACGCTGCCAAGGCCCAGCCTGTTCGTGGGCCCAGGGAATTCACGGTTCGGGTGCCAGGCTCAGAACGGCATGCACCGTGCCACTGCCGAAGGACCACAGTTTTGGAAAGGCACAATGAGGTTAGTTTCCCTGGGGAAACTTTTGTACCTGCACCTGCTCGTTCTGTCTCGTTAGAGCTCCTTTATGCGCTCAAGAAAGGACACAAAGGAGTAGGGAAGAAAGCCTGACGCTATTAACAGGTAATTACTCACAGTGTTGCAACAAAGGCTGAAAACTCATTGCTACTCCGGGGCAGGAGGACAGCAGGCTGAAACCAAGTCATGTGAAACAGTACATTTTGTAAAAGAAAATCTGTATCACAAAAGGAAACCATTCTCTAGAGCACTCGCAACACCAAGTTTCACAGATACAGTTGCTTCTGTATTGCCACAAAGTGAAAACCTGAAGACAAAGTCAGTCAAAGATCTAGATCAGAGATGTCCTCACTCACTCCCATTTATCCCACAGGTGCTTCTGCGTTCTGGGGAAGCCTCATTTTTAAACTATCTGGAAATGTTAAATTCCATTCAGTTTCAAATGGCTTCTTCTCAGCAACCTGGGCAGCACAGAAAGCCCAGGCATTCAGAGGCAAACACTGGACTATGCCGAACCATAATCCTCCTACGCCACTGCAACGCTGCATGGGAAAGACAGCAGGGAGGGAATGAAAACGATGGAAAATTACAAAGGAAAGGGAGACTTGGAGCTTTGCACTGCCAAGTGCAAGCACTGTAAGATACAGATGCATCTGCTCTCGCTGCACAAGCAAAGGTTCATTTAATTGCTAAAAAAGACTTGGGACACAGCAATTGCACCTCAGTTCAAGGAGCTATGAGAAAGCAGCCAGGCTGCACTGAAATAACCAGATATAAATTAGACAGATAAACATTCAATTCATCCTGAGATTTTTTTTTTCCCCTTGGGAATCTCTCACCATTTTGGTGTTACTCTAAATAAAGAGACAAGGAAAAAATTAAGTTGAAGTTTTGCTTGCAACTTAAATAAAAAATAAAACAACAGGATTTCAAGTGCTTTACAGCTGCCAGTTACAAAAGGCTGCAGAGTCAGACAGACTCCTAAGGAATAGGAAAAGGAAATACAAGCCAGAGGTTGCAAAAAAGGTCCAGAATCATTGTGGGAGGTTAGTAAAACAACAGCAGAACATATATTAGAGTATTCTTAAACTCAGTTCTATGGAGAAATTCTTGCTATCCATTTACTTTTCAATCAATCCGAAGGATATTTTTCCCTGACTAGAGGCCCCATACACCAACCAAAGAATTAAATTCGAGCGTGCCAAATTACTGTGAGGTTCAGACAACACATTGCTCAAACCTCCTAAGCGGGAACACGCTCGTATTCAAAGGGAACCTGGGCGTTCTGAACAAACTCAAGATCTCCTTTAACATTTGCTTGCAGATCAGAGGGATGCAGACACAGGGAGTGCCTGAGCAGATGGCCAAAAGATTACATCCTAACTAAATCCAGCACATGACTTACAAGCTGGTCACTCACCACACTACAACAAAATCTACATCCTTACACAGAGGCCAATGAAGTGCCAGGGAGGGGCTGTGGGAGAAATTAGAAGAATGAAAGGATGTGGTTTAATTAGTGCTCTTAAAAAGAAATGCAACACTGAAAGCAGAGCATTCAAAATGCATTTTCACAATCAGCGGTTTGACAAATAGCTTCCTCTTCCCTGTGAGACACGAATGCAATGTTAACGTGTCGAGAGCACTCTGACTTCTACAGTAACTATCCCCAGCTGAACAGCAGAATCGATACATATTTCACTTTCACATTGTGCTTTTCTCACCTCTCCCAGGTGCTCAGACTTCAGCGCGCAGTGACACGCAGCACAGGGTGCAAAGGTTACTTAAGCAACAGAAACAAGAGACCACAGCAAAACGCTCATACTACCCAAGACTAAGTCAACACACCAAATTCGCAGCCTGTGCACCCTGCAGCACGCAGGCAGGCGCGATGGAATCCCCTCTGGGAGGGAAGCGCTGGCCAGGCACTGCTCTAGCCCTTCAGGTCTGTTACATTTTCTACAACTGAGTCTTTGGTAATAATTTTGCTGTCTGAACCCTGCACCAACAGCTATAGCCCATGTACTCATTGCAGAGCCAGAAACTGAACACCTCCTACTCACTTCTTGAAAGCTATTTATAAGACCTGTGAAAGGCTGGCAAGTGGCACAAGACTGGCACATTTAACAAGGACTGTTCTGTCCCTGAGGATCCCACCCTGACACACAGGTACCTTTCCCTCCCCTGGAAATCAAAACATTTTACATGCATAGCCCCTGCACATCCTCACCTCCCACCTGAGGGCAAGGAGCTTTCCCACTACCGGAACCCAGAAGGTGCTCCAGGTTGGAGGAAGCAGAGGCCATGCAGTGACTTCACCCCTGACTAAATCAGTCGCTGTTTTGTTTCACATGACCCCTACAAAAGCCCAGCAGCAGCAGAGGTTATGCTACTAAATGCAATTGTGCGTGCCATAGCAAAATAGCAGTACTGACCGTGCCATAAAACTCTTCTCATCCCTTCGTAATTCTAAGAAGGCTGGCTAAAACAGCAGTTTAATGGTTTTCCAAGCCTGTTACAAGGATTTGACATGTCACAGCCACCTTGGTATCCCCAGCCTGAGACAGATTTAAAAAGAAAAGCTCCACTGCATTCTCATACATTCAGAGCTAAATTATGTTCAAAAGGGAAAGATTTCCCTGAATGAGCTCCGAGGAAGGATAACTGCACAGGAGGCCCCAGGGACCCGCCAGCACTCAGCAGCTCCGCAACAGCCTCTGCTGTAACTGCAGAGAGCCCCGAGCAGGGTCCACTTGGGCTCCATCTCCTTACAGCAGCCCTGCTCAGCTGGTGTGGTTATTGCAGTCAGGAGATTCCTTCAGCTTCAGGAGCCACTGAAAGACAAGAGACTTAAGTCACATCTATTACTTTATACTTTGTTTTTCTGCCAGGGAAAACAAACAACTGGTTTACATATAAATATTGTTCCACCCCAGTGGGGAAGAGAGCACTTTATGCCCCAGCGTACTCCCTTCAAGAATTACGTGACGGAAACACAGTGGGTACCTTCATGTACCAATATACGTAAAAGCTGAGACCGCATTTACAGTAAACAGAGGATAAGATAACATTTTGTTATTGCTTGATGTGAATGGAGGGCTGGGCTGACCAGAGAACTATTCTGCTGCCAGAAGGAATAAGAGCTGCTGCAAAATGCCACTTCCCTTGGTAACTAGCAGACCCCGGGAACATAGCACAGGTTTCCATCAGTACTTGAAGAATTAAGCTTGCATCTAGGGACTGAATTTTTCTGACTTAATTCCTGAAATAGTTCTTCAAAAAAATCCATCACTTATTTGACTGAGACAACTTGAGGAATCCATAGCCTCAACAGGAAGCCATCAATACCACTACATTTACCTCAAATGAACAGAGATTGATCTGCTTTAATAGGTAGTCTAGAATAAATGGAATGGACATAATATGAGTTTATTAATTTTTAATAGTTCATCAAAATGGAAAAAAAAAAAAAGAAAACAAACCACCAAAACCCACTTTACGTTGCAGTTCCCGTTCACGTAGCAAAGAGCTTTCTTTAATTTGACCACTCTAAATGCTCATAGGATAAGTTAACTTTCCTTTCCCAAGGCCTTGGGAACCATGTCAAACAAAGGGAAGGTATGCTCACTTCCACCAGCCACATCTAAAAAGCAACTACTGTCACTCTTGTTTTTTTCTCAGGAAGGAAGGGGAAAAAAAACTAAAAAGAGATTCTGTTCTGTTGCCTGTGGTAGCAAATTGATCTACCCAAGGGATTTCCATTTTGCCAGATGTCTTGAGAACAAATTAGCATCCCTCCTGGTTCACATGAATTAGCATCCCTCCTAATTCACATGAATTAGCATCTTCCTGTTCAGATCATCTGCAAATTCATTACTCTGTCCAGAGACACACAAAGGTACTACGTTTATTTGATTTACAATACAATTTCCAACAAACAGCTTTCTAACAGTTACTCCACCCTTTCTGCCCACTGGACAGTGACTGATAGCAGCTGAGACGTGTCACTGCTTGGAAGGGTTTTCCAGATGCCTGTGCTAAAAGGAGACACATTCAACACTAACCCCATTTAACTTAAGCACCATTTTATATAACAAACCCAGGAAAGCATTACAAAAAGTGCACCTCCCAATAACCCTCCACATTGCCAAGCCTCACTAGATGTTCCTCTGTTCATCTGTAAATTCTCTGGTCATTTAAGATCCAGGGCTTGCACACACACAAGTGTCACAACCCACAGGTAGACAGCACCCTTTTGTTTCCCTTCACAGCCCGGACACTCCATACCTTGGGGCTAACTGATATTTCCAGTCCCAATGGGACACTGCAGCTGCTGCTTGGTTTTGCTTACTAAGCTTCACCACAACATTTGTTTCTTACCAGAATTTTCACAGCCCCAGCCTCTGCATCCCACCACCTGTATGGGCCAAACTTTGGTGAGCAAAGGACTGAAATCCACCCAGAAAAAGCCTAGCTTTATATACAAAAGTTATATATCACCTCGTCTAAATCTTTATTACTGCCATAGCCCGTGGCATCACAGTGGCATAGCAGAGTGGCAGGTTATCTGGAATATTCCTGATTGTTTCATTCACACAAACCTGTGAGAACTAGCAGCGCAATATGATGACCAATCAACACAAAACTCAGCAAATCTGCAGTTAATACACTGTGCCGAACCAGTTATCAAATGAAAGATATATCTCTTTTGCTCAATCATCCAGTCTGATCACTTTAGTGAATTCGGTAATTTCATTCCTCCTGCAGATACTGTCACTTTTCAGCTCAGTTTTTGCACAAAACTTGGTAAGTGTATACAGCACAGCTCAGCTTGCACCAGAGTTTCACAGTGCTCCATTTCTTCCGCCCTTACCAAAGTTACTAGATAACTTAAACAGAACAAATTAAAAAACTTGGTAGGAAACCCTTTCTGGCAGTTGCAAACACTCCAATCGAAAACACATTCTTAAAGTATATCCAGAGTAGAGGACCAACTTTGCAGAACTTTTGGCAAGGCTTGTTTAATTGTGGGGTGTTTTTAAATAAAACAGTCCTCATCAGCAAAAGAAGCCTTCTCTTAAAAGATCCTACTTCTCTAAAAGGTATTTCATGTGACAGAAGTGACAATTCAATTTACTTTCTATAATGGTTTAACGTAGTAGGTGGTTAATGTAAGTAGGCTTCTAAACACTTTCAATGACAAAATAGATTCGGACAGTTGGAGAGGTATCTGGGTCTCGTTTACAGGTTAATCTGTTACCAGATTTGATTTGATACACTGACTTATCACCCCACAGGTTTTCAACCTCATGAACTGAAAAGTTTCATATGCATTCTTGTTTGTTGCTTAGCTCAAGAACTCTCCTAGCTGAAGTATTCCTTGAACTACTTCAGCAACAGAAGTTTACAGGTGAAGAAAACGCTACTGCAATTAAAAAAAATTACATACTGCTGCAGAAGATAGGCCATAGAGATTGCAGTTGTGAACAGTTTTGGGCAGAAAAAAATCAAATCTGTATCTCAAAGAAACACAAAGTGAAAACAAAATGTGTCACTAAGAGAATATAGGACAGGAAAAACTGAACTGAAACTACGTATGCAACTTCTAGAAAGCAACTGTGAGAGAGAACAAAATGCCAGAGGAAAACTAAAGAGGTCTGCAACTGGCTTCCTTCTCTGAAGTTACGGTAGACATCGGATTGCTCTTCCAGGATCATTACACCAGCACACACTAGTATCAAAGCAGCAAGGTCATGCTGTTATCTGTTGGTTTTAAAACAAAATTTTAAGTAGAGCAACTACGATAGAATAGGTTCACAGAAAGGAAAAAAGGGAGAGAGGGAGAGGACTCACAAAACAGCAGGTGCCAGAACCCAGAACTCCCCTCATCACTAAAGCTGTAAGTGGATACGGTGATGTGATTGAAATAACTAGCACAGAACAGGATCCTCACCAGCAAAATACAATCAATATACCATGACCATTAGGTACTGGAAAAGGATTCCAGCATTTTAAAATATGCAGATCATTTTATCCAGAAAGCCTCAGGAGATCTTAACAATAAAACAATTAAAACATTGAGAAGTTATTTTGTAAACCACAGCTGAAATCATCATTACATTAATCATAAGCACTTAGTGCAACTTCTGCTTTGCAGTAAGGAAGCTGCAAGAAGTTTACTTACAGCTGATCCCAGAAGAAGCTTCCTGAAAGGCAATAGGAAGCATTCAATTGATTTCAGATCAGCAGCAGCTGAAATAAGTTTGACAATATTGTTTCTTCAGTCTGGGAAAAAAACCAAACATATTAATGAATGACACAGCTAAAAAAGCTGGAAACAGATGCTGGGAAGCAGTAAAGAAAGTAGGAACATGCAAAGCCTTGAACTTTACAACCTCCTGAAATGGATTAGCACTGCCAGTGAATCCAGAGTGCCAACAGCCCATAAAATATTTTCCAGTTTTAACATGAAATATACTTGGAAACAGAAAAAGTCCAGAAGCTTCTACTTCCAGGCAGTTTGCGTGGCTAAACGCTACACAGGAGAGAGAAGGAGGCAGCAGTTTAAGGAGTGGAACATGTCATGCTGGAATTCCCAACAACAGGAGACTCTTTCAGGAATTCCCATCGATGCAGACGCTCTTCAAGGCCATGGGGCTATCTATCCCCCTTTCTCCTGCCTGTGTGGTCCCACAGTTCAGCTGGCAGGCAGGCAATGTCAGGAGGCATCCCCGGTCAACACAAAGCACATCAACCCATTGAGCTCAAGTCACCTTTCAGGTAACTAGAACCAGTTGAGAATCATAAGCCATCTTCTGCCTGCTTTGGGACTTGCTGGAAGTCTTCCAGTGCCCAGACAAAAATCATCCCTCTAGCAATGCATCTAGTTATCATCCTTACAGGTTATGCAGAAAGCGTTAACTCCAACTTCCGAGTGTCCCACAGCCTGTGCTGGAATACAAGGTGCCTCAAAGATACACAAAGTCTGTATGCTGCTCTCCAGAGAGCTCTTTACTTCATTACTCACCTCTTCAACTTATCTGACAACAATCAGGATCTCAATGCAAACTGACAAGTTAATTCTAGCAAGGTGAGAGCCAGCATACTCAGATGCTTATTCAGAATTGTGCTTTGCCTCTTTGTAATCTTCCCAAAGACATGTTAACACCCACCTGAAATTTAACCTCACTCCTAGCTGCCACTTCAACATCCATTTGCTATTCAAACCCAAAGGCCCGGGCCCTGAAACAGAGTTTCAAGCTATCTTGAGACGGTAAATTCATCAAGGAAAGACCATGAAGTGTCAGGTCTCCTGCCCTATTTCTCCACCTGGAACTGCAACCCAGTCACACAAGGCTATTCACAAACGATACTCCACAGAGACCTTTTTGCCATCTCACAGATGTTTGCCTTGTGGTTGCTACCTCTGCCCTCATCAGTATCATGATGAACGCAGTCAGATTCGTAATTCACTGTTCCCAAAATGTTAGTTGTTTGAATGAGTTTGACAGTCCCACTGCTCAAACTGGCTGCTGGAATTCACTAAGAGCCACTTTGACATCTGTAGTGTCTCACACTTGGGTGCTAAACCAGATGTCTCCTGCCCTGCAGATCAAGGTGCTCTTTGCACAACTCCAATAGGAGTTTGCACTAAGAGAGGTCATATCACGATAGGAAGGGCTGCAGAATAAGCCCATTTGGCCTGGCATCTTGTTCATACAGACACCTAGAAGATTACTAAGAAACAGTGTGACATGATAATAAATGCAGCTCTTACTCTACATACTAATACACCCCCAGCTTCTAGGCTTAGGACCCAGAGGTGACATTTTGGTAATTAGTTTCGTGTGATCTGTCCTACCACCAAATCTCCTCCATTCCCAGCATAACCAAGAATAGGACATGGACTGGACTGTTTCAGTTGGAAGGGACATACAACGATCATCTAGTCCAACGGCCTGACCACTTCAGGGCTGACGAAAAGTTAAAGCATGTTGTTAAGGGCACTGTCCAAATGTCTCTCAAACACTGACAGGCTTGGGGTATCGACCACCTCTCTAGGAAGCCTGTTCCAGTGTTTGACCACTCTCTTGGTAAAGAAATCTCAGGTGAATTCCAGTTTGGTATATCCTCAATAGCAAGGAGAACACATATTTCAGAGACCTTGCTTTTACCATTTAGCCTCTTTGCTATACATCTTTGCTGTCATTTGACAGCAGTATCAGATGTTTTAAAGTAGGCAGACAACACAAGCAAACCCATATCACTCTCCATTGACAGGAGAGGCAAGATGCTTTGCTACCTGTTTGACACAGCAAATACAGTCTGTTTTTTTAAAAAACTTAAAACAAATAGCCTTCCCACAACCACAATACACAAATGAAAATCCTTCTTCAAATTTTGTGGGGCTATAAGCAGAGTTAAGTCCTTTATTATTATCACCACCATTCCTCAAGAGTAGATACACATACCTCAGCTGACTGAGTAATCCTTCCTAGCTTTGGCCTGACCTAGCACAGGCAGGCGAGCATCTCCTCCAACTGTTTGGTCTGGACCAGTTAAATTTTGGGAAGTGAGAAAACAAGCACACACTGAAGTTTTGTTATGCTGTGCTTTCAAACCAAGAGGTGATGCCTTTGTCCAAAGTTTGTTTTCCAAAGGGAGGCAGGGAAGCAGACTGTGGTGATGGAGAAATCGATTTGATACTATTTGTGTAATAGAACACCTTTTAAACAAAAAGGAAACTGAGGTTATAGCCAACTTCCCTGATTCTACAGACCAGCTCCACCTATATGCACTTACCATCCAAATACTAAAACCAGTTGCTAAAAGCACAACTAGGAGAAATTCTCTAACATTTATTTCTTCCTTTTTTGGCTGACCAACGGAGAGAGATATGTTGCTGAAGATTCACTGAAGTTTCTACTCAGCAGCTGCTCTGAACTGAGCAGTGAGGACAGGAACAAAATCTCTTATTCAAATCACAGAGATTATGAGAGGTTAATCCTCCTGACGCTGGCAACACAGACAACTCTGTCAGGCGACCTGGTTCCCCAAGCAAGAGGTGAACTAAACAGTAATCCAAGCTGCCTCTTCTCTCCAATATTCTGTTGCAGCCTTTATTTTATTGGTAATAAAGCAGCCTGGATGCAACATACTGGAGTGAGTTACTGTGTGTGTGACTCGCTCTCAGAAGACATATTCTGTTAGACTGCGCTTCGATCACTTTGCTTTAAGGAGTTTCTTGCACGTTACAGATTTCTCCTCAACTTTTCACTGTTTTATGATAAAAGACAGCATCCCTACTGCTGAATCTGTGCCTTATTAGCACAAAAAAAAAAAAAAAAAAAAAAAAAAAAAATCCATCAAATCTTTCAGCATTTTTAGATATGGAAGATAAATACTACTGGGCAGAGAACAAAGGAGGCGTTCAATATTCATTGGCATAAATTACTCTTCTTTCAAGTTCTGTAAGATTCTGAAATATGTTATATTAGTGGAAATGCCTTAATTGAATAAGGGAACAAAACCCACACTACTTAATTTTACACAAAACAGACTTCAACTCATATATGCTCCCAGCTGTCAAAGACTAAGGAAATATGCATAATGAAAGCCATAACCTTGTACCAGAAGGCAGGAAAAGAGACAGACTGATAACATATTAAGTCTGCTAGGAGCCAGTCTGAGTTGGTAAACTGCTGACAAACCAGTAGTTCAACTAGCTCATACAAAAAGCTTCAGTACAAAAAACCAAGCCAAAGAGCAAAAATTTAAAACAAAAAAACAACCAACCCCCTCACCCCCCGCCCCAACTTGGAACTAGTTCAGAAACCAGATGACTGGACAAATCGGTTTGTTTGGGTCTTTCTGTTTTGAAAATAAGATACAACTCTTTACAGAATAATTTCTTCCAAGACACAAAGCACATGCAGCTGCTGCTTAGACATTGTACATACAGGTAAAGGTCACTTAAATTACTAGAAACCTGACTGAGTTATTAGGTCAGATCACACAGACTGGTCACAGTGACGTAACAGCTGCTAGAAGACACAAGTATGCTGGTAACAAACAAAGAAGAAAAACCAGGAATTAGAGATAGAATAAAACAACTTGTTTGCTTCCGCTTTGGCTGGCATGTGCTTCTCTCCTTAGTCAACAAAAGCACTGAAGTCATCTGTATAGTCTCCAGAATGACTTGGGTTTCTACACTGCCTGTTCACATTTAGTTTAAATGAGAAGCACCCTGGAACAAGATTTTCTGACTAGCCACACCAGAAGTGATCGCCATCTAATCACAGCCTTGGTATATTTTCCAGTAGTTTCAATTCAAGTTACAGCATTGCAAGCAATCAACCAACCGGAACACGGCTACTTGTCAAGCAGGACTGAGCACAAGCTTACCCTGAAAGATATTAAGCTAAAAACAGATCATAACAAATATCATTGTTCAACTTAAGAAGTCTAACATATTAAGCAAAGGAGAAACTCAAAAATGAAGCAACAGCACAGTTGTGATGGATTCAGTAACTTTTTTTTTTTTTTTTTTTAAGAAAGCAAAACTATAAGCTCCCAGGAATTAAAAGCTAATTATAAGCTCCCAGAAAAAACACCACCTGTGTTTTCCTGCACCAAATAATGAAGTAGGATTGGTCTAGTTTGAAAAATAGTTTTAATGAAAATATTCATATTGTGTTACTTAAATATTTATTTGCTTGGGTTCATGAACCAGAGAAAAGCTCAGTATCTAGGAGACAGAAATAAACTGACTGTGAGTGTTAAAAGAACTGTTTAGGCTGTGAGTTATGGTGTAACTGAATGAGATTCCCAGGCAGGAAGGGGAGATCTAACAGAACTCTGTTTGCAGATGAATTCTAAGGCAGCCTGACTTTACCCTTAGCATTCACAAATTGCACAGAAAACACTGGTCCCTGGAAGGCACGCACACAAATTGCAGAAATAGGATAGTTTGACTGGCACCAACTTTTTTGCCCTTTTTCTTTTTTTTTTTTTTTTTTTTTTTTTTTAGGTCTTTGGACTTTTGGCACTTTCAATATTCCC
>VXBL01005236.1:355701-368357 GCA_013400195.1 Aramus guarauna
TTTTTTTTTTTTTTTTTTAAGAAAGCAAAACTATAAGCTCCCAGGAATTAAAAGCTAATTATAAGCTCCCAGAAAAAACACCACCTGTGTTTTCCTGCACCAAATAATGAAGTAGGATTGGTCTAGTTTGAAAAATAGTTTTAATGAAAATATTCATATTGTGTTACTTAAATATTTATTTGCTTGGGTTCATGAACCAGAGAAAAGCTCAGTATCTAGGAGACAGAAATAAACTGACTGTGAGTGTTAAAAGAACTGTTTAGGCTGTGAGTTATGGTGTAACTGAATGAGATTCCCAGGCAGGAAGGGGAGATCTAACAGAACTCTGTTTGCAGATGAATTCTAAGGCAGCCTGACTTTACCCTTAGCATTCACAAATTGCACAGAAAACACTGGTCCCTGGAAGGCACGCACACAAATTGCAGAAATAGGATAGTTTGACTGGCCCCAATTTTTTCCCTTTTTTTTTTTTTTTTTTTTTTTTTTGCTTAAGGTCTTGGGACTTTGGTCACTTACAATATTCCCCCACAAAGAAGCTGAAAAGGATGGTTTGGGGTGCATTTGTTTATTAAGTTTGTAAATACAGAATGTGTTTTATAAAATTCAGCCTAGAAACTGATTTTCCAGCAAGCACATGATTTTAACTCCATCCAGGAGAAGCCGCCGAATGGCTGCTCCCCACCAGAGTTTTACAGTATCTGAAGGAGCTGTACCTCCCAAACACATTAGCATTCACCCACCAATACTTTTGCTTTGACACAGCAAGTACACAAAGAACTGAACCACAAGCATGTCTTACTAATGACAAGGATTAGGCCCAAGACTGTTCTCCTGAAACCCATGCCATTTGCTTGCATTTGGGCCTCCATAAAATCAAAGTGAAATTCCACCAGGCTAAATGCCATTAGAATCAAAATCATTAACTAAAATAAACAGCCTTAGGTAACAACTGAGTATGAGCAAGTTCCCTCGCATGTAGGGGTTTTCTTGAATTATTGAAATTTATAATTAAGCAAGATGCTGCATCAAAACTTCACCTTAATATACAATTTGTCTTTAGCAAGTAGTTGTCAGAGCAGTAATTCACATCATAATGAGGTTCATGCTGTGAGGATCATAAGACTTGAAGTGTCCTTTGGGGTCACCAACTCTAACGTTGGTTCTCCCATCACCTGTACCACTTAAGCCATTCAAAATCATTCCTGAGTTCCAGCCCACACTTTAATTAATGGCATGCTTATACTTTCTATATCTTATGTCAACACTATCCTCCACCTTAATGTTTTTCCTCACCCTGTGTTTAATTTCCTGATGTTTTTTAATGGACAAAAGTCATAGATCCGATCAGTTTCTGTTTTTCAGGTAGAAGAAGCCACAGCCTCCTAGAATTCTCACCACAGAGACTGAAAGGAAGAGAGCCAGTCAAGGTTTTCTTTCACCCTCTCCATTTAGTCCAACCTAAGTTCATCCTTCCTGAACAAGGTCAGCCAGCACAAGCCATAGCACGCAAGGGCAAATTACCCATGCCTTTGTCCCTCCCCCTCTGCCAGAAATATTTTCCCCAGCACTGGTAGCACGTTCTCCTCTCCCCACAATTACTCTGTACTGATTGACGCCATGGTGCTGAGTCACAAGAACTCCCCAACACCTCTCCTTTAATCAAGCTTTGCATTTTTCATAAATTCTTCTAATTTGCCTTTAAAGGCATAGCCCTTCTACATAATATCAATTAATTTTTGTTATTCTCAGGGTTGTTGAATGCTTCATGTGTTATATTTACCTGCTTCCAAATTGATTATGCCATGACAGCTAAGAAGATGATCAGAGGGCTGGAGCACCTCTCCTGTGAGGACAGGCTGAGAGAGTTGGGATTGTTCAGCCNCTTAAACAACTTTGAGCACATTGCTACTTTTCTTGCCACGCATCAAGCAGAAGATGTCTATCTGCTTCTCCCATCAGTCTTTGCAAGATTACTAGCTTCTGCTACAGCCAGTTCGTTATACACTTTGTATGTCTTTTGCAAATTCCAATTTTCTTCAAAGAGAAATGTCTGCTGTGGTGATTTGTGAGATATAACAAAAGTCCAAATAGATGTATGCTTTCATCTAGAAACAAGAGGTTAGCCCAGCACAATCTTCCTCTCTCAAACCCACGCCGTGTTTAATACCCAACGACCTTCCACACTACTTCCATGTTTCTATAAAGTTCTTATTATTCTCTCTTTAAAATTTATTTTAAACCTTGCATATTATCACAGTCTTGCCTGCTTTTGAAATCAAGACCCATACTTACCCACATTTATCACCTATCTCCTTATCTTGCTGCCAACCCACAGAAACCACCTTTCTTGTTCTCCAGTTAGGCGATCCCACTGCTTACTTACAGCAGCAGCTAAACTTCTGCTAGCAGAGTTCAGATTTCAAGTGTTGCATGTTTTAGCACTCTGGGCTACAGATTACCAGACTCAAATTCAAGGTGTTAAAAGTTTTGCTCCCACTCCATACACCTGTGCATCATTTGCAGTGTCATCCTCATAAGAAACAATTCCTACAGTTCAGGGATTATACCAAATCGTACTCAACTCCCTGTGCACAGCAGTCCAATTCTTTCCTTTGTGACACTGGCTGTTTCTCCCTTTCATGTGACCAAAGCACCTTGTGTTATCTCTTTTAATACCCTTTGCAAGATGTCACCTTGTCTGCTTAGGCAGAAGCCCCTGCCTTAGTCCTGGACTTCCTGATCCTCAAGATACACCTTCCTTTACAAACTGATTTTTTGCCCACACCTCTTAGAGGTTCTCTGTTTGCTCACCATATCCTGACGCAATGATCAGGTGAATCATCCGCTCTGGGGTCATTTCCTAGGTGGAGCCTTTTCTGTTATTTGAGATGCTAATATTTACCCCTGTAGCTTCACTGAATTTCAAGCCCTCCTCTGTATCCAAGCTCCTCGCTTCACCAAAAAGCTTCTTCAGTTTCTCTAGAGGCTCGACAGTTGCTGGTCTATATGTTTATCTGTTTAACTAGGTTAAGTTGTAATCACACAAACCAAGTTCACTTCTACATCCAGCTTCCCTGAGGCATCTTCCGTGCTTCTTAAAGCCACATCTACAGTTAACTCCATCGATTTTATGGTTTCAGTCACTATCTGATGATGAAACTGCCAGATAATACGGTTGTCTGTTCCCAGCCATTACCAACAGCATTCATTCTCTGATGTAGGGAGTTAGTCTCCCACAGTGACAATACCCAGAAATACTTCTCTCTAACCATATTATGAGATTTCTCCCCACATTTAAATCCTGGACTACGTGCGGCAGATCTCTTGTGCTATCACAGCAAAATCTCTTATCAGCTCTTCCCAAAGCAATTTCAGCCCAGCTGGTTCTCTTTTATCCACACTAATGCTGCTTTACAATTTTGCATCACTCACACACAGTGGAATTTTCCCAGTCACCTTTCCAGAGCAGGGCATCCCCTCCAACATCTCTGTTCACCTCGTAAGCCCCAGTCCTCATGGCTCCTGCTAACCTTATGAGGGCTAGTTCTGAGTCCTACACCAACAGCCTCTCTAGTCACAAGCTCCCCATTTTGCTTTATCACACTTTGCACCCTCTTGGAATCAAACTCAAAACTACTAATTTAAATGCTTTTCACTGTCTACTTTATATAACTGTACCACTTGTCATTTTGGGATCATGTAATCCCTATTTCATCTCCAACACCAGCTCTTTCCTGATTCTCTATGAGAAAAAAAAATACAATGCAGGCCCCCAGCAAGCATGCACAGGGTTCACATATACATATTCAGACTTCTGTCATGTGCTGCTATGATCCAATAAGGCCTGAGCGCATTTGTATGTCTTTGGCCAAACTGTCAGATATATACAAAATGGTAACTTCAAAGTCAAGTTTACAATAGAAATAGAACTGTGTTAAACCACGCTCCTCACGCTTAGCCAAAGTGTAACAAAATACTGATTTAATACAGCAATCTGACAGGTCATGGCACATCTTGATCTCTTTTTAACCATCTACAAATATGTAAACACTTCTCATTATAGTCAGATTAGTCATAATGCAACAGCCACATACATCTACTCAAATAACAGATATTACCAAACTCCGTTTTTCCCAATCCTTAAGTACTGGAAGGGTGAGGAGTACAAATTTCATGATAGTTTCTCCAATCTAAGGAAAGGCATGCCAACTTCCGCTGTTGTGATGCTGAAGCTAGACAACCAGTTCAGTCTAAAAAGCATAAATTTGTCACATATGATGATAATCAATATCAAGCTGCCAAGAACTGAAGAAAATCCTTCATCATTCAGAATGTGACCTTTTTCTAGAAGACTCTAGGTTGCTATACTAAAAAATACTATGTCCTACAAAGGGTCATATTAGATGATTACAACAATCCATTCTGGCCTTATAACTATTACAGAGTTTCTAAGCAGTTAATCTCCTCAAAAATCTCCTTCTGAAAGGGAGCATACACAGACTCCACTTACTTAATTTGATATATCAAAATCTAATAAAATTTTGCACATGCAGCAAGTTATACCAGGTAGGAAAGGCTGAAATAATATTATTGTTTCACATCCACTTTTTCCTCCCCACCAATCCATACCCATGTTGCATGCCAAAGTCAAGTCATATACTACAAATGTAGGTTCAGATCAGGAATTCAAAGTTTGCGGATGTTTGAACTGGAAAATAACAAGAATTTATTTAATCAAAAAACAAGACTTTATTAATCTATGAAATGGCATTATGATTTTGGTAGCGTTAGAACTCCCAAATCCAAAACCAAAGGCAATGTCAGCTTTCTAGTAATTTATGGCCCTCAGACTCTCAAAGAGGGGCAAACAAAGTAGAAGGATGCCTTCAATGGAAGCCAATCTTCTGAAGAACACCGCTAGCTTGCCTTTAAAGACGTCTCTTGATGAAGAATAACTCATTAAATTGGGAAGGTGAACAAAATAGGAATAAGACATAATTTCCTAAAATGTATGTAGTAGTTTTTCTAAAATGTGTGTAGCAGCAGTCAAATTCCTTCCTCACTCAAAGCTGATAAGACACCTTGGCATCATCTCAATTAGTGTCCAGTACTCCTGGCCCCATAGGAAAAAAAGAGTTATTAAAGATTTCCAGAAAAACAGCTTGTAGATCTCCACCATATAATTGCAGCCCTAACACTCCACAGGGATTTAATTTGCAAAGGACTGTGGCTGTTGCAACAGGAGACTATGTGGCAACTAAATGTGAATCATCACGGGCACTGAAAGTCTGAAGTCCCTGGATGTTTCCTGAAAACATGTTCTGAGGTTTATACAAGCCCTCAGGAAAGGAAAGTATCTCTACAGAGTTTCTCTCCAGAAGTTTAAATATCTACACATTCATATATATATTCATTCCTTGGAAACGGCTAAGTTTGCTAGCTTAAGTGAAATTTGACCCAGAGTTTCTTCATGCCCAGACTTTCCATCACTACCTGGATATATGGAACTGTTTGAAATACCCTTAAAACATATTTTAGAACAATTTAAAAAAACCCACAAAATTCTGAAAGAACTCAGTTTGCACAGCAGTTTTCGAGTAATCTGGTCAAGGATTTGCTGGAAGGAAAAGAAAAAAGCCTCACAGTAAATAACCTTCTTGTGATACTCAGAATGCAAATAATCAGTACAGAGCAGAATAAATCACACAGCTCCCCATGCTTGAAGTTTATGAAGTTGTCTGGCCTCTATCAGGTATCCAGTAACACAAAAAATAAGATAACTTCATGACAACTCCAAAAATTATGGTAAAGCCAAGAGAGGTGGCCAGGGAAAAGTCTCATGAAGGTTTAGAAACACAGTGTACCTTCATCAGCACATGAGGCTCCAAATCAGTTCACTGTGCCTTATTCAAGTATGCCTGCATCCCTGCCAGAGGGCCTGCACCACTGTGCTGCCATAAAAGCTTATAAGAATTAAGGGTTTAATGGGCCACCATGCTTAGCTCCAGACCCAAACTCCTTTCCTCAGGAGAGGCCAAAGATGACAGCAGGTTGGTTATATGTTGCAGACTTCATCTGGAACAAGAGGTGACGATAAGTCCTTTAACATGTAATTTGCTTTTTTTTTTTTTTTTTTTTTAATTATGTATTTTAAACTGAGTATTACTACATTGGCCTGAGCTGAGGAAATAAGCATTGAGCGTGCCAATGTTCAGAAGTGTAATTCTGCAGTTATTTTATACCTAATAAATATGTATCTGTGGTGGAAATGCTGGAGTCTGTTTAGCAGAGCATTTAGCTGTAAAGAATTAAGAGGGTTAAGTCACAGGAGCTTTAAGTAATAAGGTTAAAACCAGTATTCCTTAAAGGGACACAGTCAAGGCTGGAAGCCACACTTCTTTTAAAACTTGCCAACAGTTTCAGGCTAGAGATTATCTCAAACAAGACACCTCCACTTATCCCTCATCAGACATGCCATTCCAGTCCAATTCACTTTCCATTCATATGAAATGGTCAACTGCAAGGAAGAGCATCAGGAGTCTGAGGTCAGCACAAAGTTGTTCAAAGATCATACCTTCTTTATGTTTCTAAATGCACCAACTCCCCAAATACAGGCAAGGAAAAAGGGAACAAAATCAGTTTTTTTAATTCCTTTAACACAGTTTCTAACCCATGCACCCTGCCCAGCAATGTTAAGACCTTTACAAATCTTGCACTCTGTGCTGTAAAAGATGGAAAAAGCCAACAATACCTGGAGATATTCAGTCTGTTATTTGTTAGTTAGAAGTGTAATTATTCAATTATTCAAAGTTAATGTTGGGGAAAACAGCTTAAGGATTCTATTTTGAAACCCTGGTGAAAGAGGTGGGCATCTCAGCTTTTTGCAATACACCAAATACAGCTCACTTGCATCTTTTCATTACACTATCAACCAGAGGTTTCTCAGTGTAACCTTTTTTTTTTTTTTAAAAACTGGATTAAACTTGAAGCTTTCTTTCTACCTCAGCTAGAAATAGACATTTATAGTGTATTTCATAATGTATTTAACTGAAATCTGTGAAGTTAAACAGAGAAATGCTAGAGAGCGTATATGCCTACCAGTACTTCATCAGTTCTTTTAAAACTTGTAAATAGCATTCCAATTTGGAAAGTCTCAAACAGGAGAACAACTATTTTGGATCCCCACTATGATTTACTTCTACAAAACAATCATTTAAAAGTTACCTGCAGTAGCTGTGATCAAATCAAATACAACATGGATTGTCCAAAGACAATCCCTCACAGTACATGAGGGACAATTCAGAGGGGACTAATTTCATAAAGCTCAGGATAGTTATTAGAAAATTGACTGAGAAGAATAAATTTGAACTGAAACTGTGATATCAGATGCAGAAATCATTTATTAATAGTTTTCTAGGGAGCCAAAAAGCCACTACTCCTCAAGCAAGGACAGCTGAAGTCCATTCCACCTGAAAGAGCTGTCAGCCATGGCAAAATATGCACAAAATAAACAGTATCAACACAGGTTGCGTGGCCCTAGGTGTAAGTTTAGATATAGGGGAAAATGAGATAAAATCTTAATTATATTAGAGAAAATACACCAACAAGGATATTGCCCTCCCATCCCATTAATTGATTTAACTGCTAACGGTGAAGAAGCAACAGGCATCCAATAAACATTTGCCTCCTGCTCAGGGAGAGGCAAGTACCTGTGTGACCAGGTACTTTCCAGACCATCAATAAGTGAAGATGACATTAAGCATCTAAGTTACAAATAATAAAAATCAAGTCTAGATAACTGGCACTCAGATGTCAGTGAAGAAGTCTGTAGCCCAGCGACATTTGCTTTAAATTCATCCTGGGGGATTAGAGAACAGGCTCCATGGAGAGCCGAGTATGATACTTGACATGACACTCACGGCACGCTTGTAGGATGACAGGTACCTACAGATCACACAAATGTCTGAAAAAAATAATACAGAAATCAATGTGTAAGGAGTTAAAGTTCTATAAAAAAAATGATGCCTCCTATTCAATACTGGTTTGGAAAGACTGATCTAAACTACAAAGATAAAACACACAGAATTGAGACGTGTGACTTACTAGCACAGGATATTCTCATTAAAGTGCAAAATGACATAATACAGAGGAAAGCCAGTGAAACCAAGTAATGGTTATCCACTTGAAAGACCGGTCATGATTAGTGGGGTAACAGGACATACCTATAGAATAGGAAACCATATCACAAAAAGCATGTACCAAATATTATAGGTCATGGTAGACAAACAAAACAGTATTTCAGCACAGTCTTTGGCAAAGATGGCTAATGCATGCACAGATAAGCATAAGCTGGCAATAGAAATACAGCAGATTTTAGTTCTCCATTTAATGATGATGAGATCAACACAAGAATATTAAATCAAATTTTCATTTTTATACAAGCTTTAGAAGTATGGTCAGAAAATAAAGCCTGCAAAGAAGAGCAAATTCAAATGCTGAAGAAAAACCTTTCAGACTGCAAAAGTGTTTCTATCTAAAAAGAAACAAGGATAGCAAGTTGCTTTCACACACTTCCACACCAAGAAACTGCCAGATACTAGTAAGCTTTAACCTACCAAAAAGACAGAGTAAGGGAAGACCCTAGCACACCCTCACAACAGCTCCCAATCTGTTTGCAAGACCACACAGTGAATTATCTGAATGAAAAAAGTAAAAGAACCAGAGTTATTAGGTACATCACTCTGGTTTAAGCGCTCTTGGAAGAGCACTGAAAACAGCTTTCACTAAGTGATTAAAATATTTGTCAAATACTTTATCATAAGTATTTATCATAAGGCATAAAAAAATATGCAAAATATGCAAGAGGATATTTCAAAGGAAACTTACAACAGAATAATTAGCTATCAGGCATATGCATTTCACATGTCTCCAAGTCAAATATTTGAAATAAGGTCCTAGATTTAAAAAAAAAAAAAAGCAGTTTCATTTACTTGGACTTTATATGCTATTGTGTAAATTGCAACTGGCACTCAGACTGTTACAGTTTAAAATTAGGAACTTTCAATGTTTGGATTAAATCCAGCACTTTGTTGCATATTAAAACAGTATGTTAATATCAACTTTAAGAAGTTTGACCAGACAGATCCCAAACTGAAGGAGTCAACTGAGAGGACACCACGCAAGCAAAAAGAAAGCAGACACTATTCAAATTCAGGAAGCATCTCTGTACATTTCCTTCATCCTCCTGAAAATTACAGGGGGTTTTCAAGTAGCTCCTAGTCCCTAAATACTTAAAACAAAGACTCCACACTGTTTGTTGAAGCTTTTGCAGTAATATTGTCTGAAGCCAAAGGAGCAAGGGTTTGAAACAAGAAAATGAACGACCTCCCATGCATCACAAGGCAAATGTGGTTTGTAGGTTTTAAACATTCCTAGTATTTAACAACAGAAGATTGAAAGCTTACAAGTTTTCTATCCAATAAAGCCACCAATTATACTTTACAAACCCCAAACTTAAGTCACAATGCAAAGAAGTTCCTTTACTAGTAAAGACTCTCTTACATTAGTTTTATTATCCAAGATACTAATGCACTTTATTTTGTTCCTACACTACATACACTAGTAGCTCCCTAACTAACTGCAGCTAGAGGAAAGTTCATAATACTTACATAACAAATTCTTCATGAAGCATTATATTTTTATTAATACCCTACCTTTATAACCTGTACTTCTGCTCCCACTTTTAATGTACAATTTTGTTCTTTTCCATTTTGATCAGGACAGGCAGGGTTTTTTTTCAATTTTGCAACCATTTCAGAATACTGCACGACACAGCAATACAATTACCCTATTGCTAAGAACACTATGTACAAGCGCATAACGTAGGGAGCTCCAGCTAGAGACCTTCACCCTTGAGACAGAAAGAGCTGGAGGGACTGCATTCAGCTTTATGGAAAACACCAAGTTGAGGATATTGCATTGGGGTGGGGGGAAATCCTTTAAACACAAAGAAAAAGCCCTTGGCTACCGGGCTTCTAGTTATGGGTGTTTCTAAGTACTCCACAAGACAAACATATTTTCCTGTCTGTTATCATTAATATCCATTTCCCATTTGCTTCTTTCACATGGAGGTCAACAGAGTATAATTTGGTAGAACCCAAATTTTTCTGGCAGTACAGGGATGAGCAGTTAAGTTCACCAAGCAGTACTCTAACACTCCAGCCATTCTGGTAAACCAAAAATGTCACTAGATACACAAGCTTTTCTAAATTTTCAGAGCAGCAGCAAGATAAATGGTAGTGTCCTGGGTTCAGTTGGGATAAAGTTGATTTTCTTTATAGTAGAGGGACTATGGTTTGGATTTGTGCTGAAAACAGTGTAGATAATACAGAGATGGTTTTGTTACTGCTGAGCAGCGCTTACACAGAGCCAAGGCCTTTTCTGCTTCTCACGCCATCCCACCAGCAAGGGGGCTGGGGGTGCACAAGGAGCTGGGAGGGGACACAGCCAGGACAGCTGCCCCAACTGATCAAAGGGATATTCCATACCATGTGACGTCATGCTCAGCTTATAAGAGGCTTCGGGAAGAAGGAGCGGCATTTGTCTTCCCAAGTCACCATTACATATGATGGAGCCCTGCTTTCCTGGAGATGGCTGAACACCTGCCTGCCAATGGGAAGTGGTGAATTAATTCCTTGTTTTGCTTTGTGTGTGTGTGCACAGCTTTTGCTTTACCTATTAAACTGTCTTTATCTCAACCCGTGAGTTTTCTCACTTTTATCCTTTTAATTCTCTCCCTGCTGGGTGGGGAGTGAGCAAGCAGCTGTGTGGTGCTTAGCTGCTGACTGGGGTTAAACCACACAACAGGTAGGCAAAAAAATAACATTCCTAACCTCCAGACGGTATCATTTCACACAGCAGTCAACAACGTAAAATTTTAGAGTGCAAGACCAGAAGAGATCATCGAACTCAATCTCCTACATACCTCAGGCAGCCAAATCTCACACAGATATGGCGAATAGGGCCCCAAGACAAAAGCACATTAGACAAAAGCACTAAGCCCTCATGGGACTAAGCCAGGTACCGGGCACAGGGATGCAGGAAGATGCCCACTGCCAATACCCTTGCAACACAAAAGCATTTCAGACATTGATACAGTGAACTGGACAGGCAAGGTATGAGACAAGGAGACACAGTTTTTACTATAATTATCAGATCGATAAGGTAGGTCAAGAAGTTAGGAATAACAACAGCACTGAAGACAGCATAAACTGTTATAAAGCAGAGAGGAGGAAAACTAGAAGAGTTTTCCATCACTATCTTGAGACAGCAGAAGCTGGGGACAAGGTAAGATGTAATAAAAGTGAGCAAGTGAAAGGGTCTGAAGTACATCTCAGTACAATGGTGCAAACAGAGCAGAGGAACCAATGACATAGCACCCGTGACCGGGTGATCCAACTCAGCAGGGTCCTCCTTTGCTATGACCCCTGCAAGCTGTGCTGAGATAGCAGTTATTTCTATCTGTAAGTCAGAAGACAGGAAAGATCAGAAGAAGAAATTTAATTAAGTTGAGATCTGAGGTAAAATCAAGACCTCCAAGAGAAGGCCAAGAAAGTTAACAATGCAAGACTGATGTGAAAAACTAGACTGCTTCACTGGGATTAGTTTTATTTAATATGTGCTATTTTCACAAATATAACACTCAATGCAAACTAATAAAGCAAACTATGCCAAGAGAAGATTATCAGACATAATCCAGACACAGCTGCTCTAAACAGGAGTATATGCAGTCTCTTTTGCACTTAAGCAGTAAAATCAAAATACAAAGAAGTCTCCTCTAAAAGCATCAGTCATGTAACATGCACAATTTCTTCTGTCCTTCACTTCATTTACATCCTCTGCATATTTTCCTGCTGCAGAAGAATCCCTTAATTTGCTCCTACAACAGCCTGTTACGGCTGCCTCACTTCACACATCCTCTGAACACTTGCAGGTGAGCCCAGACTCATAACTCCTCTAAGCTTAGATTTTCTGTCAGGTACTTCTGTGGCTGATACAGTTCAATGATTCTGGAAAAAAAAAACAAACCACACCTGATTTGTTCTCTAAGAACAAAATGTGAAAGAAATGTACCACTAAACAGGAGATCAAGAAGCCATGTATGTTAGCTGCTCTTTCAGGAACAAAGGCAGCACTCAGACATGTTTGGTGTGCACTGTTTTAGATTAGCCATTCATTAAAATACTACTAATGTGCGTAATTCTAGGGGGAAAAAAAAATAAATCAATGAATTACAACACTATCTTTCTGGCTGCCAGGCTTCTTGTTACACTGCCACTAAGGGTTTTTTCCACATTTTCCTTTATCTGTTAAACTGCAATTCAGAGGCTATTAACACTGCCCCAATCGCCTACATTTATTTCACAAGGTTTTTATTGTCTTTCTTATTTAATCTCAGGTCTATATCATCCAACCCCACATTACTATGCAGTCTTACGTGTGCACCATTTTTAATGGGGAAAAAAGAAGGAGCTTTTCCAACTTTCTTACTAACAGCTGCGCTGCTTTCTCAGCAAGATTAGATTGTTTCAGTGGAAAGGGAAAATGCAAGAAAGTGCCACTTTTTTTTTTTTTTTTGTTTGGTTGGGTTGTTGTTT
>VXBL01005237.1:1607-29746 GCA_013400195.1 Aramus guarauna
AATTCCTTGTTTTGCTTTGCTTGCACGCATGCCTTTTGCTTTACTTATTAAATTTTCTTTATCTCAACCCATGAGTTTTCTCACTTTTACTCTTCCAATTCTCTCTCCATTCCCGCCGTGGGGGAAGTGAGTGAGCAGCTGTGTGGTGCTCAGCTGCTGGCTGGGGTTAAACCACAACACAGCCTCAGTACATACTACAGGATGGAAGATGCTTCCTTTGAAGTAGTTTCAGTTTTATAAGCATAAACATTAGAAACTTGAAAAATATGTAGAGAACCCAATGAAAATAATGATCCTGTAGAGATCAGCTGATAGAAAAGCTGAGAACATGAGTCACTGCACAGCTCCAAGAGAGAAGGAACTCAGGATACAAAAAAAAAAAAAAAAAAGAAAAAAGCTAGAGAGACAGTAGCCACTTGGACAATCGAGAATTAAATTAAAACAAGAGGTATTACAGGAGGCAGGTGAACTGAGCTGACATTTTAGGGAATTAAGCAAAATCTAAAAATGGAAATAGAGAATTAAAAGGATGATGTAAAAGAATGGTTTAAAAATAGTTTTGGAAGAAAAAGAAGAAAATATATAAGGTGAACTTTTACTAGATTTGAAGATCAGCTATCAAGGGAAAATGAAAATATTAACATTTAAGGAGATGGTGAAGGCTACAGAAAATGACTCCAAAAGAGTATGAGCAATGTTAAAAGTCATTAGGAAGATGAAAAAGGCTTTCCTGAGACCTGAGATGAAAATATCATTATACTGCTGTAGCACCTTAAGTAAACAGATGCTTAGTGTCAATTATAGTGACTGCATCAGCTACACCATTTTCAGAGGAATTATTCTGGTGGTCAGATATTACCCCAAGCTAGGACAAAACCAAAGTGACTGTGCAGCACAGTGACTAGTGTGCATGTGTGTTACTGCCACTGCCCAGAAGGAAGACTTGTGGAAATATTTGCAACTAAAGTCTCCCCAAATTGAAGGAATTTTATATATTTTTATATATATATATATGTATACACACACACAGAGAGCATACACTTGGCTAACCACAATGGTTTCTTTCACAGAAATGGCACAGAGATTTCTTTTTGGAGTATAAGATACTGGATAACCTCTTTGATGTCAGGTATGTTCAATTAACAGCTGTGGCTTCTATGAAATATATAAAATATCAGCATGATACCATACTGGATACCTCTTCTATTCCAAAAGTGTGTTTCCCTCTGCTTTACATTTTGGCAAATGTATTCCAGCTTCAAAGAGACTAACATCAATTCTCCTGAAGCACTTAGTTTTAATTTAGAAGAAAATAAAGCCATATAAGCATTATAACCTTAAGTGGGTTAAAACAACAGCTTCCTCTGAAGGAGAAACTAACTAATTTAGAAATCTTCTGTACTGGATATTTACCACAATTTTGTACAATCTTGTTTTAAATGTTTCAATCAGTCTGGCTTCAAAGCATGTCCCTAGTGAGATCTTACCATCAACTATTCAGCACATCAGCTCATCTAAAATCCTAAACCAAATCGCATAATGTCTAAATGGAACCAGACTAATTTTTTTGTCAGGCAGGCACATTGAAATTTTCAAAGGAAAAGAATCAAGTCACAGCAAGAATAATGCAGAAACATATCAAACTTAACTCCTGATGTTTTTTAAAATAACAGGCTCTCACAATGAGCAAACTCGATCTTGTTTTACTATAAAGCTAACATTGCTTTTTTTTGTTTGTTTTTGAATCCGAGAGCTTCACACTCATTTAGACAGCAAAATGGGCCTCTTAAAATATCAGATTCAGAATTACTTAGGCTCCTCTCTTCATCTTAGTGTATTTTCTTTCTTTCTCATTTTCACTGGAAGAGTATGTAAACATGCACGTGCAAACTACCATTCACATCAAGTGGACCTACCTTTATAAGGAAGAGTATAAATAATAAAGTAACATGATATTTTCTAATATAAACAATCTTACAGACACAAAGAGAAGACTAGATTATGAATAAGAGAGGAAAACATAGAAACCTACTTAGAAGGTCAAGTCTAGATACAAAAGCAATTACAAACCTCAGCTGTGGGAAGCAATTTTTGTGATGACAACAAGAAGTCATTTCATCTCCTCTAAGGGCCCTGGCCCTTAGCTTCCTTAACATACTAGGTGGTGTCTCTACACGCTGCATGGCAAGAAACAGGCCAAAATTAAAAGTTTGAATCCATAGCTAGTGCTCAATCTATTTAACCTTAACCTGCAAGAGAAATATTTGGTTACAAAATAAATTACACTTTATTACTGTTTCCTCTTCTTCCTTCATAATCTCAATCCAGATATTAAGCTCAGGAAGTACTCACAATTCAGTCTCAGGTTCATCTCAATATTGCAACCAAAACTGAGCTCCAGTCTCTGTTAGAGAAATGCATTACTCTAATCAAATGATGATGTCACTGACTACAACATAGACACGGGACCAGTATTGAGACTGCTTTAATTCCTGTTTGAAGTCTCATGCAGGCTGTGATAAATCAACAATCATCAGAGACTTCCACACCCATAAGCGATAATCTGCAAAAATCTGCAAACTTTGTATATAGCTACTACAGCATAAACGCCAGAAAGATAAGGCCAATAACTTACCTAGCATCATTCTTGATTTAAACCAATACAATGAAAGTCACAAGTTTATGATTATAGTAAAAAATTGTCTGTTTCTCTTAAAGGTATAAAACCCTCGAATATGTAAATTAGCTCAATGTTGTAAAAAATAGGTGAAGAAGGTTAATCGTCTCTAATTGAAATTTTCTGTTTTTTCATTTTTCAATTATATTCCACATGAGAAAGTATTGTTAGGAATGCCAAATAAGCCAAAAAGACATTAATTAGCCAAATAAGACTACATAACAAGATAAACAAAAATGAAAATGAAATGCTTCTAAACTTAATTTAGGCATAGGGCAGAATCATTATGAAACTTAATAAAAGGTAAACAGAGTTTTAAGAGTCACTTTTCAATTCAATTGGCATGTAATGTGCTCCATTTACATGCAAAATATATCTTTGCTATATAAGCTACCCACAGCTGGAAGAGGTTCAATTTTCCAATTATAGCTAATAGATATTTTACTGTAAGTTGAGAGAAAAATTATCTACAATATAAAAGCATGTGATGACCAGGTAAGCTGAGAAGGAGTATGTAATCAATGACAACCAAGAGTTGGAAAAGGAAGAGCAACTCTTGCTTCAAATGAAGGAAAACCATTGCAGAGACAACTGGAGGGACGGATCCTGGTGGCTGCTGGTGTATGCCAGGCGTATGCGTGTGCAGGATGGGTGTGTAAGAAAAAGTATGAAATAAGATGAGAATTATTTACCACTTGGCCACTGCTAGGAAGGTGATATTTTGCTGCTGCTCTTCTCTGCTTGTACTTGACTATTTGTAGAGGCACTGAAGCCAGAAACGCCATGGCAGGGTGAACGAATGGACACACAACCATATGCTGATTTTCCAAATTTTAAACATGTCTAGTTGGAGAGGGCAGAAGGCAAAGACACCTAAGCCATGTAAGATTACATGAGCCTTTTAGGCGGACTGCTTTTCAAACTGTACAAAGACAGAAAATCAAGAAAATATTCAAATATATCTCTATGCACGTTATACCCTTTAGTTTTCACAAGCAATATGGGTGCTATTTCAGCTCTTCCTACAGCATTACAAGCGTTCTTCAGCTAGCTTTGCTTGTCAAGGGGCCTCTTTGGGTAGTCAGGAGGAGTCAGGCCACCTCCCCAGGCTGGTGGTGCAGGGGTGGTTCTGGCTGGTGCTCAGGTTCCAGCCCCAGGCACTCGTCTTCCTCCAGGCCCCGGGAACCCTCCCTTGCACCATCCATCCTAATCTCCCTGTCTTGCTCTGAAACCCGAGAGAGATCTTCTGCCCAGAAGACACGGGAACAAACGGAGAAGCGGAGCAGTCCATAAGGCATTTCATCCTGCAGCGGGGGTGGCTGCTCCCACCCGAGCAATAGGCAGAGACTTCTAGAAGGAAAAAGCCCACTGCACACAGAATTACAGCGCGTTGCAGGAAGGCCAGGCAGGATTTGCACCTGGAAAGAGTTGCTGTTGTTTGCACTGTTCTGTGGTAGGATTTTACAAAGGGAGAGAAATGCAGCGAATGCTCTCAGATGATTTCTTTTCAGTTTTTCTAAAATGACATAAGTTATTAACAGTGTTCGTTGTGTTCTGCACTACCTTCCAGGGAAAACCTATCCAAGCAATACCTTAAAAAAAGTTAATGGAAGAAAAGAACATTTTTTTCATGCTACTGCTACTGTTTGCAGGCATGAGTGCAGAAGCTCTGTAGAACAGAAGAGAAGGGGAGGGAAGGATGTGGTTTGCAGCCAAAATAAAGAATTCACAACTGGTTTTATTTTGTGGTATTATATATGCAGCAAATAAGCCATTTTGTTTGTATTTTTCCTCCTTTTTCTTTTTTTTTTGGAGGGGTGGAGAATAAAGGTGCGATGTGAAGAAGATTGTGAAAAAGCTAAGGTTTTAACCTGTACAATTTATACACTCAGCCATTGTCATGATAAAAAGTGGGAGAAGCAGCAGCAATAGAGATTAAAGAAAGGGAACTGAAAACACAAGAGGGAAAGAAAGGGTAAGTAGAAAGAAATTAGGGCTAGATATAGCACCATATCTTATTATGGTACTACCTTTTGATGTAAAGGTTTCCACTATCTGCTTCAACAAAAGACTGTTTTATAGAGCCTAAGAAAAGGTTAAGCCACAAGACAAGGGCAAAAGTGGAATGTTAATACAGGCAGAAAGAAATATATTCTTTTGTGAAAGAAGTGAAAAGCTTTCCTTCATTGTTTTATTCTAAGAGAACTTTGTAAAAAGCACATTTTCATGTGAGTTCATGATTTCTTCTGCAGCCTGTCAAATGTTTTTCCCAGCATTTAACATCAGAGTGCGTGTGTAGATAGATTACAAGATCGTTCAGCCTATTATTTCATGGGATTTATACCTTGTTAGCTAAACAACATTTTTGTGTAATACACCTTGTACTGGAAATCTGAGGCTTCCAGTATTCAGCCTTCATTTCAGCTCTGATCTGAAGGGAAAGAAAACCTTCAAGCTGACACCGAGGACAGAAGAGAAGTGATGTGGCTCAGATTAAAGGAGGGATGGTTTCAGCATGTAATCTGAAGAGCTCACAAGGAATCCCTTCTTGCAGATGTCAACACAGAAGATGTCCTGACAGGAGCCACTTGGCATTTTTGCATTGCTGTTCACTCTGCACGCAGGGACGGGGTCCAACACTTGGGATTCTCCCAGGCTCTGTAAGGGCCATATCACAGAAGGGTGTACATATTAATGTCATTGCTGACTTAGCTCCAGCTGCAGAAATATTCATTGCCTTACAATGTTCTTCCTTCCCTTGCCTGGACAGCGGTATGAAATCCTACAGGTTTTTTTTCTCAGGGTGCTAAAGGAGCTGAAAACAGAGCAGTCCATTGGCAAAGACACCCCTAGGGAACAGCTTCTTCCCAGTGGCCAAAGAATACCGCAAAGAAACATACAAATACCAACAAAATTGTTCTGAAAATCTTGCTGTAACTTGGAATATTGGATTTCCAGAGGTTTTTTTTTAATTACTGTACTTATTGGAAAGATATATATAATACACATACATTGAATGTATACACGTGTGCCTATGCATCGTACGTGTTACTATGTGTGTGTCTAATTACACCTATGTTACAAACATATTTATATAAAATAAAATAAGGTTTTATTATTGCTGATACATATTGCCAGAGCCATAGGGTGCATTTTAGAGCACAAATGACAGGAAATCATCAGATTACTAGCACATTTGCAGTATATAGCTTGACAAGGTCTATTTCAACTACTGTTGCAAATAAACAACCAAGACTGACAAAACACTCATCCATTACCAAAGTACCTTTCAGCCCCCACTGTCTTTCATCCTGTCCTTTCATTTTACAAATTTCTGCTTAAAGACACACCCCAGCTTATGCTGTTGCTACACCAGGTGTAATTAACGTGCATTGTTTCTTGAAAAGAATGACAGTAAGGGAAAGAGTGTGGAAACATCAGGAATGCCATTCAGCCCCCCACTGCAGTTCATAAACTCATGGTATAGCCCCGCTCAATTTTACTAATGCTCCATCTCCAAACCGTTGAATATATATGGCATTTCAAAACTACTCCAGCATGTTAGAGACTGAAACACAAGAACACACAGGAAAAACTATTTTGAAAAGCCAGTCTCAGGCTGCTGTTATAAGTAAATTTCAGCTGGCGCCATGCTTAGCTTAATTACACAAATTGAAATGAAGGCTACAGATAAAACCAGAAGAGCTATAGCAGTGGTTTGTGCAACACAAAGGCAGTACCCCTGCCCAGCAGGCAGTGGAGAAGAGGAGGTGGGCACAGAAGACATGAGGAGTACACCAAAGACAGCCAGGGGCAGGAGAGTGATCTCGAGTCCTGCTGAGAACCGGCTTAAACTGCAGTTTAAGATTCTAGGTAATATAAATCAGTGTATTTAAACTCGCTTAAATAAAGCTATACTACCTTACCCCTGTTGAATATCTAGCCCAATGTATTTCAGTTGAAAGCAACGATAAGTTGAGAAGTGGATTTAAATTACAACTTGCATTAGATGAATCAGTAATAATGAAAATACAACCACTGGGGAAAAAATCCTTTCAAATGAGAGCTTTATGATGCTAACATTATGTTGCACACATTATTAAAGAATAGTCTAACAGGTTGATTAGCCCTTTCTAATGGTGCCCATCCATTATTAATAAAGCAATCATGCTTTTAAGGCCTGATTCTCAATTATTTCATTAGCTGAATGAAAAATTAAACAAAGATGGAGAGAGAAATATTTTAGCTTCTTTAGCAGTCCTGGAGAGGAAAACCTTTTCTCCCACAGTGTATTTACTGAATTGTTTGACAAGCGGAATAACCAGCCTTTATCACTGAGGATTTTTGCTGGTGAATGTACGCCAATGAACCCACCAGAATTCTTCATTAAGTCTGACTCATGGAAAGATTGAAAAGAATACATCATCTCAGCAGTAGGAAAATGCCAAAAGATTTAGAATGCTTTGCTTGACCTTTGTTTATGAATTGGCCTCATGTAGAAATGGGGCTGAAAGCCTCCTAAAGAAATCCTTCATCTTTTGGAAAAGGGCAAAAAGGAACCTTCTTGAACTACAAGCTCAATAATACTTATGCACAAATCCATTTTTTTCCAATTTATATAAAACTCGTAATACTTTTTTCCCCATTCAGCAAATCACTCAGAAGCAAAAAAGTGCTGTTCAGGCCAACTGTCTGAGATGAAATTAATAAACAGAACAGCAGAACTTCTAAGAACAAGTCAATGTTTAAAACTCAAGATGCTTTCCATTCTTCTGCTCATCTTCCCCATATTTATACAAATCTACTAGTCACCACATTTCCACTTTCTGACAGATTAATACCCACTACCCTATGTGAGAGCCGGAGATTGAGCTAATGTCCTACCATATGTCAAGAGATGCATACTGATTAGCTCGGCCCATTGAATTCCGTTTCAGTACACGGGCAGGAAGTAACAGCAGCCTCTAGGCTGGTACACAAGCCACCGTTTGCAAGCATTGTGTGTGTCTGGCCTATAGCCAAAGGGGGATGAAACCTTATTTTTTCTCAGTCTCTTAAGTGTTTTGTACTTACTCCTTAATTCTTTCTGAAAGCCTCCATATACACTGCAGACCTAATAGTTACTCTGAAACCAAAACTGCCTGCGGAACATTGCCTATCAAAGACTGCTTTCAAAAGACTTAGGGACAGGACTGAAGGGGAGGCAATGTACACTTGTATCAGGCAAGAGTTGAAGCAGGGAGAAATGGATGAACAGATTTCCCCAGCAACTCCCCAAGACACAAGCAGATCACAGCAGCTGCTGTTGCTGCATCCTTGCAGCTAACACACCATATCTCTAATGATGTTTGCTAGTATTTTGGAGAATGGACTTAGGAGCTATTTCCTTCCCACATTCCTTGGGGTATCTCCCAGCCCTAGGAACACAGGTGATCAAGCAAGGCATGCTTGCTTGTCAGAAATGAACTCACCTCACTCGTTCTCACTGCTTAAACAACTTCACTGTCACCCAAAGAAGAACACTTCAAAAACAGAAAAGGGCATTTTTTTTTTTTCATGTGCAGAGAAAGCAGAGCAGGACATTCAAGAAATATGATTGTAGGAATGTTCGGCTAAGTACTCATTTGTCTTGGTGTTCCAAATGTCTGCCTTTTTTTTTTTTTCTTTTTTCTCTTTTTTCTTTGATTTAAATGCAACTCTACAGTATTAAAGTTCTTTTTATTTTCATGGCTGACACAACAGAGGGAATATTTGGAAAGTGAAGTGAAAACAGAGATGTAGCGAAAAAAAATTTAACAGGTTGCCCTAAGAACACAAAGCAACAGAAAACAAAAAGAGATGTTTCTAGGAGAAGATGATGAAGGATGTGGTGAGATTCATGTCTATGGGAAAACAAACAACAGGAATATTATTATTTTTTTTAAATAATAAACCATAGCATTCTTCCAAAATAATTTTATATCATTTGACTAAGCCTAACATAACATTTTCCTTCTTCTGCTGTTGTCTGAGAATTTAAGAGTTTATACTATTGGCTTCATACTATGGTTTGACATGGTATAAACCCAGGACAGATAAGTACGCCAAAATACTCGCCTTCATCCAGGCTCCAAGCTTCCCTACATCCAGTCCAACAGCAATAGTAACAGGAAGCACTGAACACCATAAAGCTTGTCCGTCAGTGTGCCTCGCCTCAAGAACTGTGTGGATGTCAGGGGCTGAAGGTCCAACAACATTTCCATACATCATTGAGAATGGAAATTGCACAGTACACTGCATTCACGTGTCTGCTCCTGCACCCTTGTTCCAACTGGAAGGGTGGCCAGAAGCACAGTTTGAACAGCAGCCACCTGAGGAGGCAGACCCAGCAACCGGACCTCAGGCTCTTGGAAAATGGCAGGGTCTTTTTTGTTCATTGTGTATGATGCTCATCACAACGGCGTCCTTTGATTACCCTTCCTGTTACTATTTCTTCCTAATAAAATTTTCTGGACTACATGAGACATCATTGCCACATCTCCCCTGCAAGCTTTTTAAGTCCAAAGCTTATAAATAGCTTGTTTCCAAGAATGATTATGAAGTCGTGGGTTTTGCATCTCCATTGTATAACACTGCAATGACCCAGGCCTACTAAATGACTGCAGAGTGACCAAGATATTAAAGGTTCGCTTCTATTAGCATTCTGTTAATGTGCTTCATGTTGCTAATCCTTGACCTCAATCTGCTCATACAATATTTTCAGATTTGGAGTCCCAGGATCATTTTTCAGTTCATTTTGGTCCATTCTGGTGCAGGAAATTTAATTTGGGCTTAGAGTAAGTGACAGAATTGAAAACCGACGAGGTGATAGTACAGCATATTATAGTATTAGAGTATCTGATTTCTGATTTACTTTTTGCAAAGCTATAGAAACAGACTAATGTGCAGAGATTAAAGGTCTGAAAGGACTGGAAGACAATATCTATATCCAGTAAATCAGATGCTTAGTGCAACAAATACCCACTGATTACCTGTTATTAAAAAACTGAAGTAAAATACATTCATAGTAACATGCAATGTTGCAAGATAGGAAGTACAGTATAACAAACATTGACAGTCCTGTGAAAGACAAAGAGATTCTGTGTATTTTTGAAGAATGCCAGTTGTTATTCTTTGTACTCATACTTTGAAACAAGTGATATATTTCTCATTTCAGTATCTCAGAAAAGGCTGAATAAACTCCCCATTTTTCCGTTGTTATGAAAGAGCTCTAATCATAACTCCTGCATCATTACATTATCGAAGAACTAGATTATGAATCCTAATCTTTCCACTACAGGTGACAAGAGCAGTTTTGTCATCAGATTTTGCAAAGCAGAATCAGCCTGAATATTCAGATTTCAACATCAAAAAAATGGGCTTTGTGTAAATGTTGACAAGCAGAAAATATTACTGCTCCTGCATGTTCAAATGAAAAGTGGATGAATAATCATTAGAGAATGTATTTACTCATGAAAATTTGGAAATTATTCACAACCTTGCTTTCTCCATTAACCTGGCTTCTGATATGTAATCAATGTATTTCAGGATATCTCCTATCTGAGCAGTACTTATTAAAAAAACCAAACAAAAACCAAACAAAAAACCCCCCAAACCCAAAAAAACCCACAACATAAAAAGTACTCATAAAAATGTAACAAACATTTGACTTAGAGCAGTAGTCCTTATTTCAGCAAGTCTGTGGCAACTGGATGCCCTTTTTTTCCCATCTGTATCAGTACCTTGCTGGGGGAGTTAGGGAAACTATATATTTTTCTCCCCACCTGTCCAAAGGATTTCTTGGGACCCTCAGACAATTTTTCCAAGTCATTCAGATAACATTTGCAAAAAAGTTTATTCTCGTACCAGTGTAAAAGAAAGAATATGAGAGGGAGTTTTTTATTGTTTGATTGAGTTGCAGTCTTTTTTTTTTTTTTTTTTCTTCATTCAGCTCTTTACAGCTGAGAAGAAGATTTGTTTAAAAATTCTTAATCACATTGAGTTTTTTGGGAATCAGACTATGGTTGAAATTTTGAAGTGGAAAACCTGAGACAATGAAATGAACTCTGCATCAACTAAAACCTTTGCAAACTTCCTTGCAAAGATTAGGCTTCAAATCAATTATTCAAACTCCTTTTATTTGTTTGATGTTTACATACACAGACTTAACAGGCAAACTTTTTCACATGGGAGGATTGTTTCATTGGTTTCTTGTTTTTGGCTGAAGTGGTTAGCATGAGGGAGGAATTCTAGACTAGTTTCATGAGTTTCCGGTGTTGGCACCATCAGGAAGTCAAAACCTGAGTCTTGCTCTAAATAAGTATTTTAATGTCTAATAACTAATTAAGAATTTAAGCTTCTCCTCCCTTTAAAATAATGCATTGAGAAGTCTTTGTAGCTGCATCTGGGTTTTGGGTTTCTGTAATTGCTTTAAAAATTTCTCCATGCAACCACCAGGGCTATAGACCAAGATCACGTAAGTTACCACGTACTAATAGGAATCTGTGAAACTGAACTGTAGAACACTGGTGAAAACCTCCAGCAAAGAAGGTCTTACCCAGAATACGCTTAGGGGAAGCTGAATTTTTCTTCTAAGCCATCACCTCCTCCCTGCCAGAAGGATCCCGACAGATTCTTTATACTCCTTTCTCCTTCCTCCCTCTCCTCCCCCTTTTCTTTTTTTTTTTTTTCATTTGGTTACAGAAATGTTGTCTAAAGAGAAAAACAAGTTTATCTTTACATAAGACAGCCTAAGCCACTGTTAAGAAGCAACTGACTGTCAATGGCACATGATGTAGCAGGGTTGTAGACAGACACCTTCTTTAGGATGAATAGGGACCAACTTAAAAAATCATTCCCCCAGCCGCTTTTAACAGCAACAAACAAATTTTTCCCTTTCAGAATAGGACACTGTCTTTCTCTCTTGTCCTCCCACACTGCAGTGCTCTGTTCCCCTAATTTCCATTACTAAACTTTGCTTAAATATAAAAATGTCAACAAAACAGCATAGAGAGAAACATTATAAAAAGAACTCCTCCTGGGAACTACAGGCCTCCTAAGATAAGGATACCAATAAATGGAAATTTGGATCCATGAAAAAGAAAAGGACCTTGTGAAAAAAACACATTAATAACTGAGGAGAATCAAGATAAAACTACAAGAAAGAAAGCACTGCTGCAACCCCAAGAAAGACTTTGTCTGATGAACTTGCAGAAATAAAAGTTATATTCTTCCTAAAGGGATTTGTTTGTATACTACAGCTTCTAGGTGTTCTGAAGACACAGATGTGCTTTCACAAAAAAACCCCACGCTCAAATCAAACCCTAAATGCTGACTCACAAGTGACTCTATTTCTTTATAACATAGCAGTAACAGTTTCTCTCTCACCATAGCTGGGTTAGCATAAAGTTATTTTTAATGAGTTATTGGTATTAGGATTCTCTCAGCCACTCTTATACCCATAAAAAAGCACTATAATTCCCCAACTCAATGCCAATATACCATTTTTTCTAAGACACTTGACAACCCCCCCACTCCCAAATCCAAATTCTTGTATTTTATATTTGCTTTTTGTTTCTGCACATTTTTTTTTCAGCAGCTGTTACTGCTTTTCCTGATTTTACTCACTTTTAAATGAATCTATGTGGTCCTCCTCTCTTACTAAGAGTAGCCTATTCTGGATCATAATAATACTTAAAACTTCTTTGAAAATGAATGAATTTTTTTCCTAGGTGCACCACATACAACTCTATTCTGCTTAAAAATGTCATTAAACCCCAAAATGTCAACTGTTGCACAGATCAGAAATTATATAACTATTTTTGATCACATTTCAATTGTAAAAATGATGAAAATTTGGAAATTAGATTTTTATCTAGTTTCTACTACAATGAAATAAAGATAAAATCTTTTGAAAGAGCACTAACAATCAGAACCAAACCTACCGTATTATAAATGAAGCAGTCCTTTACTTCATTACACAAAAATTTATGAACAGATGTAAATGAACAGATGTAAACCCCAGAGCTTTCATTCTGTTTCCCACAGGAAAAAGGAAAAAGTCTTGTTACTAGCAGTCATCATTCTGCTTATCAATAGTTCCAACATCATGTTAGCTGGAGTTCATCTTCCAATTTGATAAAGTATAAGTGAAATTTAAAAACTTGTGAGGAAGTATATAAATAATGTAAGGTGTATTCTGCAAAATGCTGATACTCCTAGCTGAAACACAGCAGAGCCTGTGTAATGACCAAAATTTCAACAAAAGCAATCTCCAACAGGTCTTTTGTCTAAGTATTTTTCCAATTTCCTGTTGAGCATAATTTTTGCGTTCATAACATTATCCATTGAGGAGCTGTACGTCTACAACACTCTGCATGAAAAGCACCCTCCATTTGTTTGTTTTGAACCTGGCTTCTACCAGGATCACTCAATGGCCTCTGGTTCTTGTACTGAAAGAGACAGTGAGCAGTTGGTATTACGCGGCCCAATATGCAGACCAGACCCACTTCTTAGGGAAGTCTGCTTGCCTCCCTGTTTAGGAGCCTGGTTTTCCCTTGGGAAGCAGTCCTGAAGGGAAAAAGAGGTCAGGAAGGCTGGACATTCTTCAAGAAGGAACTTTTAAAGGTTCAGGAGCATGCTGTCCCCATGTGTGAAAGACGAGCCAGTGGGTAAGAAGACCAACCTGGCTGAGCAAAGAGCTTTGCCAGGAATTCAAGAAAAAAAACAGAGAGTTTATGACCTTTGGAAGAAGGGGCAGGCAACTCAGGAGGACTACAAGGATGTCCTGAGGTTACGCAGACAGAAAGTTAGAAGGGCCAAAGCCCAACTAGAACTTAATCTCCCAGACTCTAGCAACTCAAGGACTTCCTGAGCCAAAGATGTTATCTTCTCTTTGGCAAACCTTGATGATGTTCTTCCATCGATTTCTCCAATCACATTCTGAATCCATGTAAATAAAGCACTAGCAAAATTGTAAATGGAACACAGGATGTAAAAGTGTGATGGTCCTTGGCCTGATCACTGATCTCTCAGAGTCTTATCAGAAGCAGTAACTGCAGCTTGTGCTGGAACATCTATGGATGCCAGCTATATATGAAAGACAAGGAGAGTTGTGTTTCTTCCTTCTGAATTAACTAAATATAGAATGAGATCGAGCTGCATCTCCCTGCTGAAGTGAAACATGTCTCTAATGCCTATGACTACTCTTTACAGCTGAAATTTGGGAAGAGCAAACCAAAATTCTTTCTAGCGTGCCATGCCACATGGTTCCTATAGGAAAATCAACACGACTCCACAGAAGTTCAGCAGAGTGACACAATTAACAGTGTCTCTCCCCAGTTTCTGCCTCCACCCTCAGTGTGCTGTCAGGTACCGCATGCACCTGAAAAGAACACATTAGAGACAAAAACTATTCTTTTGAGCTGAGAGCCTGTGTAATACAGCTTAAGCTATAAACCCCACACCTTCAGGGAACACTTAAAAAAAAATCCACCATCTGTTTTTCTATGAAAGAGGAAGAACACCAAACTGCACATTTTACTTTCAACAAAGCTACTTCAAAAGTAGATGGGATGTGAGAGATGCACCTTGCCCATGCACATGGTCCTTGCTTAGCTCTCCTCATCCTTTGAAAGAGTTTTGACCTAGCAAAGTTCAAAGCACTTGAACACTCTGTGTTGGGCATGTTCTGCAGCTCTTTTACTAGCCAGGAGGTGTACCCTGAAATAGAAACATGATGCATTCATGAGCAGCTGTGAAGTGTTCTGCTTTCGAAAACTGTAAGAAGCACCAGATGAATTTGCCCAACTGCTTCCTCCTAACGTACAACTTCTTATCATTTGCTCTAGTTCAAAACTATGTTGCTCTAAAATACTGCATCTGAAAATCTAGATCTTATAAGCAGTTAAAGCCACATTAATGCTTCAGAGCCTCATGAGAACCCGAATTCTAGCTCTTTATATCAACTTCAGTTGGGAGCAAGAAAGAGTAGTAGTCTTTCCTTGGAGCAAATAGAGTAAAAGAGGGAATGGAGAAGCATCACCCTGAGGATTTTTTCAACTATATAAATCAAAATTGCGTATGGATATTTAAATAACTATAAACACACACACATACAGACATTCATGTATAGAAACTGTTACTTATCCTGAAATTATTTCAACTAGTTTCTTTTATTGTCTGAGACAAAGGATGCTTGCTAAAACAGCTAGCTAGCATACCATTAGCAATGTGACGGAACAAATCTAAACTTTACTAACCAGAGACAGTTAATCTCCAGAACTACAGACTACCCTAGTTCTCTAAGAAATTGAACTCACATCAAACTAATCTATGATTCTGCTGGAACAATGTCTATTGATGTAAGAAGCAAAAAAATGTCCAGGGAGGGAAGGAAAATTGCGTGTTTATCTATCATTTTAAATGTACAAGCTGCATTAATATAGCTCTGTGAAATTATACTAATTAGGATACAAGTAATCTTGTAAGAATTCTGTGGATTTCTTGCTGCTTGATACGGGTTTTTCTTAGACTTTGTGTACTGTATTTAGGTTCCTGAAGCTTTCATAATCAAGACTTAAAAGGAAACCCATCCTACACACTGAAATATTTACGTTCATTTAGCACCAACTTCACTAACAATTTCTGCTTCTCTGTGTCTGAAAGCTGGACTGCCCCAACATGATTTCTTTTCTAAACTGAGGTACTTGTTCCCCTTCATGCTTTGGAACTCCCTGGAGGCATTTCCAGTCCACATCAAAAATGGGAAATCTAATAGAAAGAAAACCAACATAGTTTGTTTTCCCCAAAATGTTTTACAGAAAGTGTCATCAAACCCAGATTTCATCAAGGGGAGAACTATCTATTCTGATTTTGTCATGAAGCACAGTCCACACCGGTTTTACAACAGACCTTACAGTCAGTATAAGTGAAAGATGCCTGTGACAGCAGACTCCTGCGGTGGCCGTGGATAGAGAAGGGATCCAGCAACGTCACTACCACGTGCAGCTTCCCGCCGGTGAACAGCCCTTCAGACCTGCTGCTACCACAGAGGGCAAGGCTGAGCTGGGGAACATGGCAGCTACTGCGGGGAGCGAATGGTCCTCCCAAGCAACTGCGGCTGACACCGTGCCCCTGACAGTATCAGGAGTAGCAAGCTCTGTCTGCACTGTCACAAAGCCTTGAGGTGGCTCAGACAGAAGAGCTGTGATGTATTCCTTACTGTTTTAAGATGATTGTCTCTTCTTTCCATCCCTGTACTCATTTTGTAATCAACCTTTCAGCAGATGAAATGAAACATCGTTCTGATTACAAGTGCATCTTTAAAACATCACTCCTGAGCATAATTTCGCAGTGACTAGACAACAAAAACTTCTGATTTACCATCTGCTTTTAATTCCTTTCTGAGTGAAGATTATGAGTAAATAGGTCATCTTCATTTCTCCTCAGTTAGTCTACTTGGATTCTCTGAATCCACCCACACATGACTGAAGGCATTACACACAAAAGCCATGCTATCTGAGGTTGGTGAGTGGCTTCTTCTCCAAGTGTACTGCCAGACAAAGACGTTAATACCTCCAGCAAATACCTATGCAGTATGGTGATGAAGAATAGGTCCCCATCACTTGAACTTTTATATCCTGCTAGGACTGAATCATAACTGCCTAAGGATGCTGAAAACTATTAGTCAGTTGAAGATTATTTTTCTCTATTAAGATGCATTAAAAAGAACACACAATCTCTCACATTCAAACTTTGCACATCACTTTCTGCAAGAGCAAGGTTATTAAACAGCTGCTTATTTTGACCCTTTGAAATGACCGCAATTTACTAATGGCATTACCTGTCACTGCATACCAATTTGTTAGACGCTTTGGAATGAATTTCTGTGCAAATGAAAATGATTGTCACCATTGCTACCAGTCATAAAAAAGGAATACAAAGTGTTTCTTAATAGGATGCAAATGCTGTGAGTTGTTTCTGACAAATTACTTCAGTCCTAAAAAATAAAGCTTAAAAAGGTGAATGTGAACATGCAGTCAGCAAGGAAGAGGAAGACAGAGCTGTAAGTGTGGGCACAGCAGGATGCCAAAACTACAGAGAACTGCCAAAAGTGCAAGCCTGGATAATGGAGTCTTTTTTTAATTAGCATCAAGCTTCTCTGAAAGAAACAGCCTTCCAAGGTAGCATTGCACTTTCTGTAGAGGCGGGATGGAAGTCAGTTAATTGGTCCTTCACAAACATTTAACTTCATTGTATAACTCTCAAAGTTTCTCATTTTGGCTTATGATACATTTCTCAGTTACTAGTCAGCTGGAGAAGTGTGGTCCCAAAATTGACACCTGGTCTGTTTAATCGCATTCTTTATATTTCAAAACTGGCCACATTCAAAAGACCTCAGTTTAGTGACATCTTAAGCAATCAGATCACTATGAGGACTGGCTCATTAGTGTGCTACCCTGATGCATTACTGATATACATTACTGTGCCTAGTCCCTTTCTGGCTCAGAAGGACTCGACAGTGAGCAAAGAAGGTGAAGCAGACCCAGACTTTGTCTACTTCTGCCTAAATTGCCGTCAGGAAGCAGCCAGAAAATACAGGGCCTGGTTCCTCCAGCACATCCAGTTCCAAGGTCTGACCATCTTGGAGATAGTTTTTGTTCAGGTGTACATTTTAAAGACTGGTTTAGCTGTCTACATTTTTAGTCTATCTTAAACATGGCAATAATGGGATACTGATAAGGGAACTCAGATGCCAAGAAATGGCTCACTGGAGATTTTCAAACTGCCTGCAGAACTCTTCTGTTTTACAGACTCATAGGACCAGTCAAGTTGGAAGGGTCCTCAGGAGGTCTCTGATCCAACCTCCTGCTCAAAGTAGGGTCAGCCATGAGACCAAGTTGTTCAGGCCTTTATCCAGACAGCTCTTGAAATCCTTGATGGAGACTGCCCAGCATTACTGTTCCCATGCTTAGCTGTTCTCAAGGTGAAAAAGTTTCTCCCTATATCTAGCAGTCTGAATGTTCCCTTTTCAGTTTACAACTGCTGCCTTTCATTCTCTGGCCAGGCATGTCAGTGAAGAACCTGGCTCCATCTTCTTGCTAACCTCCTCGTAGCTGCTGGCAGGCCACTGTCAGCTTTCCACTCTTCCCCAAGCTGAACAAGGCCCATTCCCTCAGCTTCTCCTCACAGGGCAAATGCATCAGCTCCCCAGCCGTCTTGGGGACCCTTCACTGAATGTGCTCCAGTTTATCATTTGTCTTTTATTACCAGCCCAAAACTAGACAAAGCATTCAAGAAGTGGCCTATAAAGGCCAAATAAAGAGGAATAATCACTTCCTTTGATCTAACTGCCAGTCCTGTTAATGTTTTCTAGCCGAAACCAGGACACCCAGTATATTGCCAGCCTTCCCTGCTGCCAGGGCACGTTGCTGACTCACAAACAGCTTCTCTCCACCAAAAGTTTGCTCAGTCACATGCCGCTTAGTCCTCTTCTATCTCTTTTGATGCAAATCATTTCCTCCAAGAATACAGTCTGTAAGAGTTTGGTGCTCCTGAAAGCAGTGTCAGGAGTGACATCACTGTTGCAAAAAAAGCCATTTCTGAAAGAGGACCAGAAATAGCTTAAATACACTAACACGCATATCTTCGCTATAGCCATTCGAATTATGTTCTTAAACAATGAAAGTATCCTCAGTCCCAGCCAGGTCAAAAAAAGACACAAATGATAGATTAATTTGATCCATGCTTGTGATTGAAAAGATATGTAAAAAATGCATGCTAATAGAAGTAAAATAATGTCTACATCCAACTGTAAGAAAAATTAGCTACACTAACTACTAAGGAGGAAAACAAGATAAATAGTTACTTATACCTCAGACAATTTTTAATCTTTAGTATTGATGTTCTGTTTCTACTGGCAATTACCCCTAAGACCTTACAGAAAATAATAGTTGAACATTTCAAATGTTCTAACAGGACAAGGGAAAAAAAACTTATTCACTTAACATGCCACAGCTTACCAGACTTATTATTCTGCTGAAACTAGGATCTATTGGCTTTTTGTGTGTGTGTGTGTGTGTGCGCTAAGTATACACAAGAGGCACTGAGGAGGGAAGGGTAATCAAACTGCTTAACTTAACATCACTGAATCAGAGGCCCAGGCATCTCTGATTCCCTGCCCTGAGTTATCTTTAATAGAAATGTAATTTTAGGAACCTGTACCTTCAGGTTGGTCACAAGAAATCCCATCAGATATTTTATGTTTATCTTAGGATTTAATGTTGGGACCATTACCACAGATATCTGTCTGCTAGTAATAAAGAACACTTTGTAGGACTTGAGGGTTCAACATTGATTTTATCATATTATAAGGCATAGATTCTTACTTAGATCTTCTAGGACTTCTAAAAGCTGAGTGATCTTCACAAAGCCAATGCTGCATATTCCATTTCTGTTAGCTTAAAGCCAAGCTAAACCCAAAGTGGGCTGATGGTATCAAAGTGGTCTTTCATCTGAAAGGTCCTTGTTTAAGGTCATAGCAACCAGGCAATTTCTTATGTGTTTCTCCTTGCTCATACTGAACTCAAAATACCTACTTGATCACATACACCTCTTCAGAGACATCCATATTCTCCCCAGGCTTCTGCACGCTCCCTTAAAAGCATGCCCATTCACAGGTTACCTCCAGTCTTGGAATTAGATTAACTTCTGCAAGAAGAAGGTCACCATTATTCAGATCTCATTCTTTTAGTGAAGGCAAATGAATTCCAAATATTTTCACCTTCAATGCACATGGCATATATTAAGTGAGTGCATCTGCACCTTACTGTTCTGTGTGTCAGACTTCTCGCATTACAGAGACCTTCATGAATTTTTCTGTTATTTTCCTGTTTATTTGTTTTCATGGGTTCCTGGAGAATCAGTTGCTAATGGCTTTTTTAGACAGGGACATGAATTTGTAATTTTTCTGTTTAATGTTTTTAATAAAGTGCATTGTGAATCATCATAATCTCAGGCCAAATTGCACTTAAGTGAAGAAGGAAATGAGCAGGATGAAACCTCCTGTCTCTTTGTGTGATTAGCTGCATGCAAGCTGCAGTGCTATTTAGAGTGAAGGGATAAGACTCAGTTATGACGAACATAATGAAGTTTCTTTATTCAGGACATTGGAGACTGTCAAATCCCCTGCTTCTTCCTCAGCCTTATTAAACAAACTGTCCTCTCTGCTGCCCTCTCTACCTGCCCGAGAACTCTTTATGCCCATGCATGCTCTGCAAAGATCCAGAACAGATCTTTGTCAACAGCAAGTACAGCATCTTTTTTGATGACTTCTCCTGTTGCTGATAAATACTTCTAAATCCTCAGCAGCAGTGAAAACTCAGTTTATTTTCATTAATAATGACTTATCTCTCAATTATTTTCAAAAGCTCACATAATAGTTCCTATCACTGCTTTAGACACTGCAAAGCTCCTCTGGCATTAATTTTACTGTCAATACAAGCTTTGTCAGCACCTACCATTTTGAATGTCCCTATTCCTTTCAAATTTCAACATTCTCAAGCTGTCCTATTTATATTTGCTTGATTCAAAACTAATTTAAAAAAAAGATTTATTTAGCCTTCATAATGTAAGATCTGGTTTGAAGGTATGTATCATTTATTGTTCACAGAGTTCTAGTAAAATCTATAAATAATCCACAAAGTAAACACTACCACTAATCACTACCTCTCTTCAGACTTTGGGCCATTCAAATGTGAAATTCTAGCTTGAATTGCATTACAGTTATTGCTGTTTATTTGACTAAAGTGCCAGGGGGAAGTGGTATCAGATCTCAGTCATGTGATATTTCAAGAGAAGCTCTAATGAAATCTACAGTTATTTCACTTAAATATGTGTCAGTGGGATGAGAGCCTCCTTGCACTACATCTAGCAGTCCTGCTTGTCCCAGTTATTGTTGTGACTTGCCAAAAGTCCCAACTGCAAGGTAACCAAGCTGGGTTAAACTTACTGGCTGGCTGGAAGTTGTACAAACATAAGTTAACAACTGTAACTTTCCAAATGCTAACAAGAACCATTACTTCATCCACAATGGCATTCAGTGCTGCTTAGCTAAAAATGTCATTAAATTTCATAAGCACTGCAGCCTGCATGTAATACTAGAGGTGGACTGACATAATCATACATTATTCATGGACAGTCAATGGCATTGCAAAAAATCAGAGTCCTCTTCTGAGAGACTGACTATTCTTTTGAGAATATCAGTTGAACAGTTACTGCACTTTAAGACAAAAGCCATTCAGTGAATGCAAAATATAAAAACTGTAATGATATCTATATCTATGCAACATAAGACCGTGTCTATAGGCACAAGTCATCAATTATGCATAATGAAAAGGGTATAAAGTGCCTAGCCTTAAGAAAGAAGAGTAATATATGGATGCCTTGAGGTATCAGGGTGTAATGAGTCCTAGAACTCTCACAATCAAATCTACAGGACCCATACAGCCGGAGACATTGTTATTTATACGAGCAGAAAATTAAAAAATATTTTAAAAACCCCAAACACGTCTGCTATGTAATTAGATATCAGTATAAAAATAGGTTATTAACTACAACAAAGTGAACCTAGCAGCTACTTAGAGTTATTGTTTAAAGAGGAATAAGCACTCAGCAGACTGTAAAAGCTTATATGCAGAAGTGAGTGTGGACAGCTAGTACGTCTAGGCAATATCCCATCCACAAGATCCACGCCTTTATCACTGTTAAGAGTCATAGCAATTCTGCAGTGCAGCCTGCCACAACAGCACTCACAATCAAAGCAAGCAAAGAGGACTAGTTAGCGTTCTTCATGTTCAGGCACAACTTTGATAAATACATGCCATAGCACTTCATGGTGGAAAGAGAAAAATTAACAAAATATTCAAAATGTATTACTATGCCAAACCCAAGTCTGTCACAATGTAACATGGCACAAAGTGCCTCATTTGTAACTTTCTTCCTGAACTTATTCAAAAGCAAAACCTGGATATTAATATGTAATTATCTAGGGTGTTAAAGTCCAGCAGTGTTTGTCGGAGCAAAGGCCTGACAGACTTGGTCAATACGGTAGAGAACTTCCCGCTAGACTTTGCCATGTCTGAACCCACAAATCTAAGGCAGAGGGTGGGGTAACCTCAGCCATCACATTGGAAATGCTAGCAGAGAATTTGCCATCCCCTGTAACTTGTTCTGCAGACCGTAAACCACTCGGGAGATAAAGTAACGGGTGTTACCCTAAGATAAAAATCGACTTCTTGTTAGTTTGCTTTTATCAATCTCTTTTCCAGTTTTCTCTATTGCTTTCTAACAAGTAATGAAAGATCTATTTTACCTCTCATATGATTTTATTTTTCCATGCACTGTGAAGCAGACCCCTTTTTAATATCTCATAGGTTGCTTCCAATTTCCCCACCCTTCCTATCTGGTACTGAGAAAGACATTGCCATTAAATGTTTCTAGGTCAAACACAAATTGAAGTTTCCTGTTTGACAGCTGAGAACAACTTATCCTTCACTGTCACTAGGTAAACACAATATTGCTTTTCAAAGAAAATCATAGCAGGAGAGGAAGCAGATAGTAAAGAAAAAAATAATCCATCAAAACAGTGGCAATGTTTTCCAAAACAAAACCAAACCAAATCCCTCCAACTACTCTACAGCATTCACTCATGCCATTTTTCAGAGACAGACAGTTGCAAAGAGAGATCATCATTTTAGTGAGGCTTCATTCATTAAAATTAAGAACCCAACAGTAACTTTTTTCCACTTCAGTAGAAGCCTTATTAAGAAGCACTGCTACTGCAGTCATCTTAAAGTGAGGTCAACACGCTACCATAAAAACAAAATATGGATCATAGAATCTTTAGCACGTGTTTAGTACACATTTCATTTCTTTTCATCCTGCTCATGAAAGTGTCCCGGGTTTTCTGACCAAACTGGGAAGTGCCTAGGACAAGCGACAGAAATAGCAGCATGCTCAAAGCCACAGAAACTCCAACCACGCTCAGCCGGCTGAACATCATCACCCACCGTCGGCTTCTTTGAGAGGCATGAGATTTCCCCAGCTGCCCTCATATCAAAAGGGCAGCTCCCGGGCTAACCTGAGCTGTGACACTCCAACTGCTCTCTAAATAGGGAGAAACCAGAAGTGACAGAAAGCGACAACAGGATAATGACAGAAATAGGCGAGTACCTTATAAAATTTAAACAGAGTGGACAATTACCAAACCTTCTTGGTAGTTCCTAATTTGAATCTTGAAATGAAAAGCGATTTTCAAGTGACTATGATGTTACTTGGAATCCCAGGAAGGAGTAGTTTAAAACAGACAGTTTAAAATTGTCTCAGATAATTGGGCTTCAACTTATTTAAACATATATTGGTGCTATTCTCTATTCTTATGTAACAAAGGAACACCTCCAATAGTATCTCAAAACCTTGTTGCCTTTTGATCTTCCCTGCTGGCCAATTATTTAAAGTACAGTTAACAGGGAATGCCACAATCACAGAACCTATAGGGTGGCATACGTAGGAAGAGATTTACTTCCTCTCCTGTCAGAACAGCTGCGCAAGCCTGATGCGTACAGTCTATCAGACAGCTGGCCCAAGGGCACAGAGGCTGAATGCTACCTGACAAGTTGGAAATTTTAATTGGGGAGCAAACATCAAGCCTTTGTCCTGCGTAAATGAAGGTGGCAAATCTGTCGAGAGGATAGAGCCATCGTCTTCGTGTTGCTCAACTGTCCCTCGGCAACTGATTTTTCTGCTAGAATTTGCATCAGCTTTGCAGAGGTCTCTTCACCTGCTCTTCCAGTTATAAGTGCAATTGTTGAGTACAACAGTGCTTGCTTCAAGCATGCAAAAAAGGAGAAAATGGTCCAGAGAGAGACGATTAGGACAAGCTTGTTTCAGGTGCAAAAAACCAAGGAAACTGTCTATAGGTGGAGACCAAGACTAACTCCTCTCAGAGGAATAGTGATTCTCTAGTGTTAATTTGAACTATGAGTTTGAAATCAGTGTCACTGAGATCACGTTATGGTTTGTGAATCCATACTGCTTTTGGTGATATGGACTGTTTGCTTCACCAGACTGGGACGTGAGTTTGTTTAAAAGCAACTCATTTTTTGAAGATCTTGAAATTTGTGGTTCTGCAAGAGGATTTCAGACAAAGCTATGTGAAATAATACCCTCCCTCCACATAGACTTGTTCATCCTGAGCAAGGATACAATCCCAGAGAAGCAATGCCTATGAACTTAGTAGATATAGCACGTACAGCCAAACCCTTTTGTTTCTACCTGGGTGCAGTGCTAATGAAAGCCACATTCAGAAATCTTGTAAAGCAACTCCAACACTCATTAATGCAAGAGCACTGACTCCATTATAAATGTCATCTTCTTGTTCAGCCCCAAGCTTGAGAAGCAGTGTAGAAAAATCTCAACCTAATCTTCTATTGTTAATTAATTACTAATTAGATGGATACATGCTAGAACTACTTTGTTTACTGCAACAGAGGTTGCCATGCCCTTTGACGCCTTTCACATGTGTCTTTCAAAGAAACAAACCATGTAACACAAACCCAACTGCTTCATAGTTTGACAGAAATTGGATGTGTCCCAGTAAGCTTGGTGGTTTTCTTCTCTCTCGTAAAATTTCACCTCACTTATAATCTTTTCTTTTTTGGATACTTTTAGATAGTTTTTTAAGCCCCTTATAAAGCAACTGTCAAATTGCAGTGATTACTTAGATGGGAGAACTGCAAGGCAAGCTGGGAGAACTAAATTCAGCATCTAAACCAAGGTGAAATTCTATCCGTCTTTATACCTCTTATGCAATCTTCTGTACTACTTTTACTTTAATTCAAGCTGTTAAAAGGTGACAAAGCCGTGAAGCACTTCAGGAACACACAAATCACTAGAGGTTTACATTTGCTCATAAAACCCAACCAATATCCAAACCACAGATTGGTTAATACATGCATGATCCCATCCTTGCTTTCCTTGCTTGGAAAACATCTGCCTTGAATCAGTTATAAACCAGGGATGCAAGAATGCTGGCAAAAGAAAGGCTTTCAAAGCCATTTGCAGTGTTGTAACCTTCCCATTTTTCTGCTAACAAGATATTAACGTTTTGCTTTCCTTACTTGACTATGAAAACAAAAAATACTCTGTGTGCCTGCACAAACAAAAAGGTTTGTTAAGCATACAGTGAAAAGCCTGTAAGACTTAAACTCTTTCACCCACTGATCACCCAAATAGTTTGAAGGTCTGTCAAATCTTTCTTTTTTTTTTTTTTTCCCCACAGAAATACAACTTCCTGACTCAATACACATCACTGATTAACAAATACAAAAAGAGCAAACCTGAACTCCTGTCCTTCTTCCAGAACTCTTTTCTTCCCCCATTTGACATACTAGCCTGGCAGTTTGCACAAACAAGTTCTTATTGCTTTTAGAAGTCTTGGTGCTGAGAACACTACTTCTGGGCAGTATCACCATTTTTAATAAACTAGGTCCGAGGTAAAGAAGAAATTATGGCAATTTATAATCAGCTGAAAATGAAAACCATAGTTGTTGTTTAAAAAACCCCAAAACATCAGAGAACATTATCCAATACAGCACTACTGATGCAGGGCTGCTGCCAAAAAGCAAACCACTCAGATTTGTCTCCACTCTGCCCCGCGCTGCGTTGGAGACCACACGGTGAGCAGGCACCATGCCTGTGATGCATACGGCCTCAATCTAACGTATGGTCTCTTAGATCCAGAGGAAGTGCATATGATTTTTCCCCTGCTCCTTATTTCTTGACAGTGCATTATATATTTGTGTGTCTTGCACAGTGTTTTCCACTTGGCCTCACTGCAGGCCTCTAACCCGTTTCAAGTGCCTCTCCTTTATACTGCAAATGCATCCTGGCACCCATTCCCTTCCAGTAGCCAGGAATGTTGAGAACACAACCGAACCATGTCTAATTCTCTTCATCCTAATATACACCACAACAGTTGATAGATATCCAGCCACTGAATTGCTTGCACAGTTCTCATCCTGTTCAGTCCATGGCTGGACATGCAGCTGCAGTTCTCAAGAGTGCCATTAGCATGCCAGCTTCAGAGATTATCCACACCATGCATGAGCAGCATGAATAGGTACATGTCAATGAGAGGATGAACTGTATTCAGCAATAAGCCAGTAGAAAAGAGAAACAGACTGTTTTCAAGTGTTCACCATCTCAGAGGGTGCGATTCAACCCAGAGTTGGAAAGCTAACAGGCAGGAATGCAGCTTGGTGTGCTAGCACATGCAAACCTCCCCTTCGACATCAAGAGAGACTCCTGCAACAAAGGTCTTGGGGACACTTTTTCAGTTCTAGAGGGTCCTCATCCAGAATGGTGAGTCCGCTGTATTTTTCCAAACACAAATAATAGACAGCAACAAGTCTAGCCCAAAACATGTGTTGTTCTTGGGAGGCTGCAACAGAAGAGTTTTCATCTGTCTGTTTTAAAAGAGCTCAGATGTATTCTGAGTGTTTATTAATGACCTTTCAACCTCCAGCACCCACACAGCACCGACTGTGATGTAGGTTCAAACACAACAGTTATTCAGGCCAAAAAACCTGCCAGATTCACAAGGGTGCTCTGTTGTTCAGTAAAGCCTTCACTGAGTGAGAACAACTTTTCGATGGTTTAAATGAAAGAAGACGCAATAAATATCACCATCCAAGCAACTCTGTTTAGGCTGTACTTTGCTTCAGCATTTGAACGGGCAGGTTACAGCAATCTCTCCAAATTTTAGTTTGTTGGGTTTGGTTTACTTTCTATTTGGCCCATCACCACCCATGCTTTTTTGGTGTAAGTATTTCTATGCTATTAGCCCCAATTTTTTCTTGCCAAGACCGCATTAGTTCAGTCATTGTAACATCTGTCATACCAAACACATTGCTTTTCATATGAAACCATACTTAAACAAGTGGGGTGTAAATAGGCAGTTACTGCACAAAGCAGTTGGGCCTAGGATGTGGTTACCCAGTGAGCTCATGGAAAGCTCATTAGCTTCCTTTCAGTCTAGAAACTAGAAAATTTATGTCTGAAATTGCAGGGGAAATAGGATGGGTTCTCCTGTTTTCCGAATATCCTTTGGTCAGGAAACATATATATACATATATGTATGCATATGTAAATTCATGTATGTATAAAACACACACATGATGCTGATGGATAACCTGTCTGCAACAAGAAGAAAATGTCCAATGCAAGCTATATAATAATAAAATAAAAAAATAATTAAAAAAATAATATCTTGGGGATCAGAACCAATAAGCATGGATTAATTCCTCAAGGTGACTGTTTGTGTGCCTTGTCTAGTATTCAATGTGGACTGATGTTTTTCACTCAGTGAGGGCACAAACGTAGCCTGGCTGCCTATTCTTATGACAGTCACTGTAACTCAATAGCCCTAGAAATACACCCCCCTGTCAAGTTTGGCTGAAGCTGGTCTAAAAGTTATTAAGAAGAGTACTTTCAGATATATCCACAGAATGGTCATAAGAGTCTTGTTTCCTTAGGAAATTAGACTTAAAGAAAAAAAAAAAAAAGAGAGAGAGAAAAGAAAAAAAAGAAAAAAAAAAAGATAACAGATATAATTAGAATGAAACACTAGAGAGGATTTCCGGGTCTCTGATTCTGAATCCTGATCATATATTCTTCTATATTCACAGGGAACGACCCTACTTTACGTGTGCCTTGGTTCTCCCTTAATGCAAAAGTTACAGTTCCACACTCAGAGGGATATTGGGCTGGTAAACTCCCATTAAGGATTGTAACCTGTTCAGACACTACAGGTATAAAAGCACACACAATGACCAGACAGTCAGAAAGTGCTATTTATATTGCTGTAAATCAGAAACAAGTAAAATACATACCTACACTAATCATGTTTTAGAGGCCAGAGGTCTTTTGTTTCTGAAGGGATTCCAATTTGCCCAAAGTTTAAGGATTCTCTGTCCCTTGTACTTACTAATTCTGCACAGCATTGTTCACTGTCTCCATTTTTCAGCTGTCTTTTCACCATCTAATTGGCAGTATTGCAATTGCTTCTTTCCTTTTCACACAGAGCTCCTCAGGGAATATTACATTAGATAAAACTTACATAACAGGGGGAGGGGAAAAAAAAAAGATATTTTTGCTTATGTTCCATTCCTTTCAATATGTATCATTTAACAGAGCTGAAACATATGTTAATCTCAGATTTCATTTCTTTCCTGCTGCTCCTGAAGGGGGAAAAGAAAAATCCTTAATTTTTAAGTGTCTAGTAAGAAAAAAATATGTATTCTAGGTGTTTGGTTTTTTTTTTTTTTTTTTTTTTTTTTGGTTGGGGTTTTTTTTTTTTTTTTTTTTTTTTTTTTTTTTTTTTTTA
>VXBL01005237.1:29764-43838 GCA_013400195.1 Aramus guarauna
TTGTTTTTTAATATTCATACAATGCTTTAATTCCTGAAAAATAGGCATCATCTTTTCTTACACCACACGCAACTGTAATGCCAAATTCAGTGCAAGGGTAAATAGGGATAGCATAGTTCATGAAATTCTCTGAAAAAGCCTAGTACCATTGCATAGGGTTACTATGAGGGCTCACAAGTCAGTGTCCAAAAAGTCAACAGATATATTAATTTTTTGAAGAAGTAGCTTATTGCATTGATTTCAGGGAAGTAACTTCTCAGAACATCACCACTGAAAGATATTGTATTAGCTGGACTAGAATTATTGTGTGATAAGAGTCCTCAGAAAATATTACATCTTTTCTTTCTGGCATAAGCAATAGGTGATTTTAAAATACATTCTTGTGTAACTGTGAAACCAGGTAAAGCCAGTTTCTGTATGTGTGCAGAAAGGAAGGAAATCTGGCCAAACTGATTAATACACATACTCAATATTTTATTGCTGACACTTCAGACCAAAACCACACCCTCAGAAATAACTCAGCTCAGAAAAACTATATGCATTTAAACTGTAATTTTATTCATTTTATAAACTATTCAATGTTCAGTTGCTTATTATTCCTATCTCCTATTTTTTTTTCTCCCAATTTCAGAGTAGAGACCATTTTATGCTTCAAAAGCAGGGTATTCACTTGCATTTTTGTACCTGAGGAAAATGGCATATCCTCTGAAAGTACAGTATTTCCTATTCAGGCAAAGGAGTTTTCTAAGAGTATGATCTGCTAATACTGATTACAGCCGCATGTCTTAGAAGTCATTAAAAAGTCATTTTGCAAAAGCCATAGAACAAAAAATTGGAAAGGAAAGTCCACCCCATGTCATTAAAAATTACTTTAACGACTATTATTATGAGAAATTAGGACTGTACACTTAATAAACAGCATTACCAAACCGAAGCAGGTTTATGTGCGTGTCCCGCAGTCACGGTGCCACTATCCGAAGGGCCGGACCTGTGCACTGTTGGCTTACTCAGCAGTGGGAGCAGGTTCCGAACCAGGCACAGACGCACCGCGGCACCACGCTCAAATTCACCAAGGCACACTGTACGCTGTAGATGTGTTTATGCTGGCTGCAGAAGAACAGATGATATGCAATGAGGCATGAAGCCTGCTGGAACAAAGCTCCTGTCAATGTTTTGTGAGCTTATCTAAGTGAGTTTAGAAAATGTGTCATGTGGTTGCAGTGGACTTGATCTGGCAGAAGTCTGAAAGCTAGGTTTTCTGCACCACAGTTTCATCGAGCATTTCTGGCACAGCTTCCTTTCATTTTAATTATAATTAAAACTTTGACACAATTACTATAGAGAATTATTTGCTCCACCTGCTTTACTTAGCACAAAAGGTCAGGTTTCCAGTAGTTCTAATCTGTCATAACAGCAAACCCAAACAGCCTACTTCTGATATCACTTATGCTAATGTAAGTCTAGAGAATGACTCCTTCCGTGCCTCACCCTTAGTTTACCTCATGACCAATCCTAAGACTACCTCATAGGCAAGTATTCAGGACCTTCCAAGTTATATCTGTTAAATGACTAAGAACGTGTCTACAATAGGGTCTTAGTCCGGATCAGGAATAGACTTTTGAAGCAGATCTCCCAGATGTCCCCACTTTGCACTTTGGTTCACATCACAGAGGAATCTCAGAGCTAACAAACTGGATTCCTCACTGATGAAGCTAAATCAAAAGATGTGCATCCCGTTGCTAAGGAGAGTTCAGTCCAAGGGATGACAGTGGAGCAAGACCCAAGTAAACCTACAGACAGCTGCTGTGACTGCTGTTCAATAAGTTGTTCTGATTCTCCTGACCCATCATCTTCCTGTTGGGGTGAGTCTGCCAAAACGAGACAGCCTTATGCCATTTCTACACGCAATAATTGAACCATACTCTAAATAAAGTTACAATGCACTAAAGAGGCTGTGGAAGAAAATTCAAGCTCAAATTGGGCAGGGTGATAAATCGTGAGGTAAGAAATGTATGCCAAATGTGGTAATTCTCACCAAATCTATATTTTGACTGCATGCAAAATGAGTGTGAAATAAATCCTGCAAAAGTGGGAAAAAGGTTAACCAGGGCAAGGGAATGTGTATAACCTGCAGATTTCCTACAAAAGTGATAAACATGTATTTCCCATGCATACACAGTAGGCTGTGAAAGTAGCTCTGAACATCAAAACAACTTAAAAAAAAGGTTCTTAAATATTCCTGAAGTCTGTTTTTTCCTGTACCTCTTTTTTCCTGAGGGATGGAACATAAGAGTTGAACATTATTTGAACATAGTTTACTAAATTCTGCTTTTGATTGCACTATAGTGAAACAATATTGCAGGTTATTATTTGTAACTCAGTCAAATGGGCTTAGGCACTGTACAAGACAAATATTTCTGTGTTATTTTGTTGCCTGCCCAAAGTTTATCCCCCAAAACACAAGCATATTGAGCAAAGCTTCATGTCTGGGAAAATATAGACAAGATGATCAAGGACTGAGATAGCTGGATCACACAGTTACCGGCTTTTAGGAGTGGACTAAATCCTAAGGATCCTCAGATGATGTCAGATAAGAAATCCCACCACAATGAACTGTTAGGAAGATGGAAATAGTACACATTTTATAGACGACCCCAAGTAACATGATCTAACTCCGAAATTAGCTCCAACTTTGAAGATTCGGGCAGGTGCTGAGAGGGAGAGCAGCTTAGACCAGATGGCCTCCAGACATCCCTTCCACCTTGAATTATTCTACGACTCCACAATTTTGTAACATTTTTTAATAGAAATGTAAAATTGCTTGATAAAGAACACACAGTGCCAATAAGGCCTTCTTTTGTTTCAGGGCTCAGTGTTTTCTTCAAACAGTATTTCACATGCTGGAACAAAAAACTCTGGGGGCCAAAAATTACAATGCTTCACTGGAATGAAAGCAAATGAGTTTTTACGCAAATACATAAAGTTTATCTCAGCGCTTGAGCCTTTAATTTAAAAAAAGCTTACTCCACAGGTGAGCCCAAGTTATTTATCACCCATAGAGCCTTGCAATTACATAGAATAAATAAGGACTCCGGAAGAACCAAGTTCTGCTCCGTGCTTCCTTCGATGCTGTGTAACCTTAGGCAAACTACTAAAAAGACCCCACTGATACTTCAATACACATGAAATTTTTTCACCAGAAGTAAGTCAAGGAGCAGTTAAGAGCAAGTAAAATTGTACTTATTCTAATCTGAATTACAAGCATATCTAAAGTCTAAAAAATCAGAGTTGATTTTCCTTGAGCTTTAGTTCTGTTATAAAACAGGAAATGCAACAGGGCCTTGGCACAGAAACTACTGGAAGAAAATTCTTTGTTTTCTGTTTTATAGGAGTCAGACTAAATTATCATAACAGTCTGTTTTAGCGTTAATCTGTACGTCCTTATACAGGCCTTGTGAGGATAAATTCACTTGGCTATTATTGGTGATAGGAGCAATTTAAGTAGATAATAGATAATGTTCCTTCCAAACAAATGTATTGGCAGTTAAAGATATAAATAGCATAATCAGTTCTCCAGTTTCATTATTAATTATCTGCATACACAGGTAAACACATAGATATACATAAACATTTGATTATTTTTTTTAAAATGACATTTTTGAAACATTAAGATTTTAATCATAAGCATGTGCACTAGCTAATTCTCCCAGTACTCTGGCAGAGTAAGGAAATAAGTATTAATATTCTGTTTTTAGCTGAAGGAAAATCGAGAGACTGCAGTGAGCAGTAAGTGATTTTTTCCAAGACCATGTATCAAATTAGCAGAAGAACTTAGCTCCTGGTTCTGTGCTCATTCCCTCACTCCATGTTGCCTCTAACTTGATTAGTTTCTTATGACTAACCATTAATAATCCCACATTATACAATCATCCCTACGTAAAAGAGAAGTTTAGTCTTAATAAATGACAGGGAAGCTAAACAATTTTAGAGTACCACAAAATGTATAATAATCAGATTAATTAAAGTGGACTCTGTTTGATTATGGCCATAACCTGATATACCCAGCCAGCCTGTCTCTCATACACTCTAATTGCCAGACAAAATTACATTTCAAATGTATCGGGAAAAGAGAATCTTTTCCTGCATTTAGAGTAAAGTCATTATTTTTCTTCTCTGCAAACTGTATAAAATCCAAAATAACCCTTTCTACTCCTTAGTAAGCTATAACAATAACAAAACCAGTAATAATCTGTGTAATCAACAAAAGCCTTGGTAAAGCAAGGTAATAATATTCAGTAATCAGCAAAAAACCTGCCTCTTGACAGTGAAGTAGAAGTTATTCAACTTCAACAGATCTGATCTGATCATGCCAGACAGCGTTTGATCAATTAGTCTCATTTAGCAAAGTACATAAGTGCATGCTTAGTATTCATTTGGTAACACCTTCATGGTCATGAGGCTGTAAGGACATACCCCAGCAATGTACTGAAACTGGATCTCTGCTATTACATTCTGGTTCAAACCAAACAGTGAAGTAAATACAATGTGTGACGAGGTGCACGGGTTCTATCTGCCTTCTGTAAATGGGATTTTTTTACTGGTTAGCCTCACAGAGCAATATATATGGCAAACAGCTTGAGACAAGGTGGTGAGTGCAAATCTATCCACGTTCTCATTGAAGATGATATGAACAACATAAAGGGCAGCTACAAACATAAATTTCCAGGAGGACAGAATTCCAAACTGAGTTATTTTAGGCAGAACTGTCCCTTCTGTTTCTTTACTGGTAGAACAAACAGGTTTCCCTGCTCACTCTCAGATTGCAATAATTTCTAAAATCCTTAAGGAAATACAGAGGGGAAAGCTTGGAAACTCTGAAAAATTAAGAAAACTTTACAAACACCATGTTATGCTGGATAACCCAAGAGGTTTCACATCCTTTGGGGTTTTGAAAATCATATAATGAAAAGCCAGGTTCTGTGTTAGCACAGCAAACTCCACCAACTTTTAAATCTTCCTGGCTGGCTCCATGGACAAAGCCCCCTTCCCCTGGGCAATTTGTGGGTGGAACAACCCTGCAGCAGCAACTCTGCAGTGCCAGGCCATGCCTCTACCTCTTGACACCTCCTGATGCCATCCATATCCTTCTTCCCCCAGCTTGCTCTGAAGTGGAACAGGAAGTAAGAATGACTAGGTATGGATGTGACCAGACCTGAAATTCTGGAGCAACCTGGAAAAATTCTGTATTTTCCTTAGGACTGTCCTTTTAGGAAAGAGAGAGGATCAGGGTCACATTTGCAGTCCTTCCCCTGGCCCCAGGCCAAGTGATTCTCACTGCCGTGAATGTCCTGTCACTTATGCAGACAGCAGCAATGACGGACTGCTAGCACTGCCTGTAAATTAAATTCCAATTAACTGCACCATCTCCTTGATAGTTAGCATTAGCCCCCCTCCTTCCTTACTCTTGTTCCTAATGCTTACGCTTATAGAGACTCAAGGCACCAGCTCCAGACAGAAAATAAAATTAGCCCTTCAGCTGATTCTTCATTTGCTTGCTCTTGAGTTTGGTCTCAACCCCATGGCTGATCCAGCCTCAGCACTTCACCTTTGGCCAGTAGGGCCAGAGCTTTAACACTCCCTCAGGGGCTCAGGTCATGCTTGCACTATGGATCAATAAGCTGAGTTTTTTCAGTCTAATGGCATTACTAGCATTGTACCTCCACAGAAGTCCAAGGCAAGATTTTCTTCTGAAAGGGCCCAAAAGCCATTACACACCTTGCCTGTTAGGCGTGCTGTCAGTAGCATGTATCTTAACACTTCAGCAGCACCCACAAATTCAGCACCGAAAACCATTCGTTTTCAAAACACTGTTATACAAAGAATACAAAATAAACCCACAATTCAGAAGCTTTGGTGGAAATTAAGAACTCCCCTGATTTCAGGTCATTATTATGTGAATAATCTGTGATCCTAATTTGCTGTTTAGTCTTGTCTTCTTCTGGTACACAGATTAGCCTTTGACTCTAAAGACTTCTGTCCAGAGTCTGCAGGGTTACAGCCTTTAAAAAGATGTATTTCTGAGTATAGCATAGAGAAAAAATTTCCATTGTTTATGGAAATCTGGATTCCCAGAGAACGACAATAAATCAAAATGAGCTTGGATCACTAAAGGGGACACAGTATAAGGCATGTGGGTGTGTGACAAGAAAAAATGAAATGCCTTTGTGAGAAAGGAATTCGCAGAGGTTTTTAACCAAGTCTCTAAAAACCTGAACCCTCTTCACCAGAAATGGTAACCCAGTAAACTGGGATTCTTATGGAGACAGTAAGTTGGGAATAAGAAAAGCTTTCAGCTATTCCTACCAAAATCATTCCCATTAAGGCCAAAAGCTTGATTATTATTACATGGCCAATAGTTCGTCCACCTATCAACACTGCTCATGTATATCTACAAAATACAGCATAAATCTGTATTATAAACATTAGCTTGGACATCAAAAAACTTGGTATAATCTATGAATAAATAAGAATGTTCTTCAAAGACCATTACCATAACCGGAATGAATACATCAGACACAGTCCTCCTCCTTCCTCATTTAACTGACTCAAATGTATAAGTACTAACAGGAACTGAAAAAGGTTTGCCTTGAACATTTTCAATGTAGAAAAGACAGCATACACTGTAGGTAAAGCAGCTCAAGAATAATGATATCATATTCCAGGAATAGACACAGGTTGCTCCAGGTTGAGATAATGCAAACAATTTAGGGCAGAATTTAAGCTAAATCTAAATTATGTCTGTTTGAGAGCGCTATAAATTCAGACAGGAAGGGAAAGGAGTAGGTACATCGCTGCAGGTTTTCAGTGAAGTAGAGCTCTTTGGATAATTGTTGAACCTGAGTTTTTAATCTATAATTGAGGTGATTATTTAATTTGAATTTTATTAGGAACCATGCACTGTAGCTACATCCTCTTTCAGTTTACAGATACCAGCTGGGTAACAAAGGCATGAAGAACTAGATGAAACATTACACTTCACTAGAAATTCAGCACATCTAATTAGTCACTTAAAGGACTGATTAATTAAGTTTTGGAGGAGAGTTGCTTCCATCATACTCAATCCTTCCTGAAAATGTACAGATATTTCACCTTACTGGAAGGAAACCAAATTATAGATGGCCACTACTATTATTTCTGAGCTTGCAGAGCTACTATTTCTGATCTTGCAGAAATCTTTTGCTAGATGCTACATACCACAGTGAAATACTGGAATTATAGACCTAAGCGGCATTCAATCTCCAGTTTCAAATACCATAGAAATTTCATTAAATCATATTGTACTTCCTGTTAGATAAAATTTTAACAGAAAGAAAGATGCTACTCAATTTTCTTGAAAAAACAGTAACAGCTTTCAGAACTTGTACTTTTGCTAACACTTACCCCAAGTATCTAAAAAATGCCTTTGATTTTAATTACAATGAAATATTTGCAATAAATGTAGATCATACTGTCCGAGACCTATTAAAAACTTTTAACATTTTTAATAGTCTCTTAAAACTCTTCAGTTACTAATGGATTATGAAATTCAGCCGCAGAGCCTGATATGTTGAGAATCAATCCTTGTTCTGGAAATACTCTCTGCAGGTTGTGTCTGGATGTGGGACTATGAAATAAATGAAATTTCCATACACTTATTTATTCTGTCCTTAAAATAACAGGTAAAACCTCAAATGTGGCCTTTATTAGAATCAAAATGACCACCTGTTTTTTGGTTTTGTTGTCACTCCCCTTTCTAAGACTGATACGCTCAACAGATGTTTGGACAGCCCTGCTTCTAAAAAGCAAGACTGTCAGGCTACATCCGTGTAGTCTTCATCCCACTTTGATTTTCTGAACATCAACCGCAAAGTCTTCATGTGATGGCATATTATTTTTTCCCTCTAGTACTCTGCACAACAGGAACAGAGTTCTGCTGCCCTTCTTTCTTCCTTACTCAAGAAAAACCTTTCTGAGTGGCTTTCCAAGGAGCCCTGCCTCAGCTGGGAGAGCTGATCTCATCCATATAACACATGAAAGGGCAGAACTGGGAAAATATTGGCTGCACATTTACCTATAGTATCAATAATGTGCATTGTAGTATTCCCTGATGCCAGACATTGCTGCACTTTCATCCTCTTCATACCACACAACAGACAAAACCAGGTAATTTATAACCTGCAAACAGGAGCCCTTGTTAAGATAACTGAGGGGAACTATCTTGGATTGAAACACATAGTCAGAATCAGATGTCCTTGCTCATCCTATGTTACATAAATGTATAGAACACTAAATGAGTAATTCATATCATCATATAAGCTGCAGTATTGCAGACGTGCAAATATGACTGTATCTGAAATATGACAGCTAGAAAAATATGTGAGTATTGACAAAACTATTTATGAGGTGTTTCTTTTCTGTAAAAGTTAGAAATTGGGGTTCTTAAAATGTTTTAAGCATGTACATTTTTGTTACTACAGTTTTATAAGGACATTACATACAGTATCTTCCAGTACTTCTGCTTTAGCTGACAGACTTAAATGCATCAAGTTGAAAGCATCAAAAGCCTGCACAAAGAGAGGCACAGCTTTGAACTACCGTCCTCCCACATCAGATATCAAACTTGGCTGGAGTGTTTTTCCTTCAAAATGTGTTTCAGCTTCCCATCTAAAATGTTTTACAAAGGAAAAATCCCATTAACAAACAACAACCATTCTCTCTGTCCCTCAACACATTCCATGGGGAAATATTTGAACATTGTTTCAGCAGAGAAATTTTTACAAAGCTATACCTTCCAGGCTACTTTAGTTTGATCAATATTCTGCTTGCTTTTCTGTCTTCTGCTACAGCTATTCCACTTGGCATAAACCACTAAATAATCTTCCAGCCATAAGCTGAAATCTCAGAGAAGAATAATCACTACCATAAATTCTGTGTTTTCTTTCTTTCTTTCAAAACCAAAACATATTTAGGAATTTTACCAATGCAAAGGAACAAAAATGCTGGAGCCACCTCCAATTTCCAAATCGAATACCATCCAAAAACTTCACAAGTAAGTAAATACCCACAGGCTAACAAGCCATATAGAGATACCTAGGGAAATCTTTTTCCTTCCACTGCACTATGTGGAAAAACATAATGCCGAGTAGACCAAATCTGATCAGATGAGACCAAAGATCTAACCAACCCACTATCCTTCACCCTGGAAATGGTCAGTAAAAGGAAGAAATTTAAGAGAGGTCATGAATATCTGCGTAGTATATGTAGTATATTCCTGGCTGGAAGAGAAGCAAGCAAGCCCCAGTTACCAGCAGCGAAATTTGCTCTCCAGCAAATTCACCAGATTTTAGCAACCGTACCAGGCTCCATGGTCATCTGCCTCTCAGCTGCAGCATCCTCTTTCGCTAACAGCCATCAATCCTGACCCACACCACTCAAACACCTTATGTATCTGCTGCTCCCATTTCCAGGCAGGTCACACACTGGCAACGCCGGTCATTAGCAGCAATCTACTTCAAAGCAGAGAATCAGTGATGCCGTACATGGCTTGCTGGCACTGTACTCCACTGAGTCCAAGGCGGGTCCGGAGGCACACAAAACCAAAGAGCCCCTTTGCTACTTCTTGTCTAACATAACATACTTTGCCATTTATCAGCAAAGAACAGTTGAAGATAGAAGGTACCCAAATTCAATGACATTTTCCAACCATTTTAAAATTAACAGACCCTTGAAAGTTTCTCAGTGTAAGCATTGTAAATTCAAGCTCATTGACAATAAACTTGCTTTTCTCAGTTAGGCTTTAGTAATAGCCCATGGATCTCCAGGCCTCTGGAAACCATATAATGAAAAACAATCCCAGTGAATTAGGAAGCCTTTTTCTTTCAAGCCTTGTTGCATGAATTTTGATTTTTATGATATTTATTAATACTAAGCATACTATAGTTATACTACTAATGAAATCAAACATAATGATATTATACATACAAATTATTTATCCAAAAGCTACTAAAATAGAATAAAACTTCAGTTGCCTCACTCTGAAGCTAGGAAATCATTATGATGATTATTTGCTTTGTAGAATTAGAATTTAAAAAAAATCCACTCTCTAGTACTGAAAGCACCCTTCAAAAAAACTATTTTCTTACAGGGTTGTCTCAGACACAGCATTCCTTCAGTTCAAAATAAACAAGGAAGATAAGCCAGCAAGCAGGTTCCAAACATCCACTAGTACCTTGAACATGATTTTTTTTTTTGCACTGCTGTTTTCTGTTTTAAAAAGTGAAAAGGCATCCTTCAGAGATTGCTCTGCACCCAAGTGAAAGATGCAATTAAAAATCAGTCTTGTAAAACATTATTGTTTCTCACAGACAGGTAAAATAGCACTCACAGTCCTGCGCAACCTGAATGTGAATGAGCTCCTATTGTATCCCATGCGATTTGGCCCTGTTCATCAGAACCAAAAAGGCTCAAAAGGTAAAGAAAGCATAGTGAAACTGATAATAAAGAAAATCAGGACCTAGACTGCCAAGTCAAATACTGCCCAACCAATAATGAATAACTTTTATCTGGACATACGCTTTCAGTGTATTTCTCATTTTAAGAAATTTTCATGAAACATATACAGATGTTATGTTTTAAACAAAAGCAGTTCTCTTTATCTACTAAATCAAGCACATAAACACTGTAAACAACCCTTAAAATAGATTTTTATTTAAAAGGGTTATCTGTGCATGGTGTGTGGCATTAGTAGGAAAAAAAATCGGACAGATGCAATGTCCACTATTGCCTACTCTGCCCTTGACTACCACCATCGCCAACTGATGCTTAAGGAAAGACTTAGAAGGGCAAGGGAATGGCAGCAATATTTCCTCAACAGCAAAGGTACTTCCCAAGCCTAAGTTTCTGTCTATACCTTTGCTCTGATAGCACTTCAGGGGGCTTTTGCCAAGCATTCATTAAATGATTTCACAGCCTGGTTGTATAAAAGAATTTCTAACAGTTTTAAATTTTCCTGAAAGCTTTAAGGTTGAAAAATTGTGTTTGATACCCTGATGCCTTGCACCATGAGAAAAAGAATAAATAATCTGTATTGTTCTTTTCCACACTGTTCAAGGTTAGATAAAACTCTGGGTTATTGCTCAGTTCTGTTTATTGTAAAGTAGAAACATGCCAGTGAACTTCATCTCCTCAGATATGGAAGTTGTCTCGTGCTCTTGACCTTTTTATTATTTTCTAAGTTTCTTCTTTCACTTTTGATAAAGTCATCCAGACCAGCATGAAAATTTCAATATCTGAATACACCATGGATTTACGTAACTATATATGCAACACCAGGATGACATTTTATGGTTTGTTCACTACTCTTTCTTACTAGTGCCCAATTTTCACTGCTGCTGAGTTTGAGGAGAATTTTTCAAAGAGCTATATACAGCATTGCTCCAAGACCTACTGTCTAAATGCTAATAGCTAATTTCAGGACGATCAATGCAGTATGTACACTGTAGGCTGTTTCCAAATATGAATTACTTATATTATTTGAATATGAAGCTTCATCTGCTATTTTACTGAAAAATCACTCTGTAACATAAAGTTTTCCGACAACTTTTTGCAACAAGAGTTAGTTCTCAAACCCATTTAGTTTCATTAGCTGAGTTGGCTACCTCTGTGTTATCCACATTTAAAGTACTCATTTTAATAATTTGCCAAACACAACGAAAAAAGAATTAAGACTTGAAGACAGTAAAGAACTAGTGAACTAAACATTTTTATAGCAAATACATGAGAGTGATCTGTGTTTGACATGGACAGCATCTGATTTCTGCTGGTCAAACTGTAGAGTAAGAAAATTTCTTTATGTATTTTGTTAGGACTACAGTGCTTTTGTAACTAAGTAAAACAGAAGAAACTGATAAAACCATTTTCAAACAATTTATTTGGATTTAAAGTTAATAAGTATTTAATCCTGAGTAAGTAAATATCCAGAAGGTAAGTAAAAATAATATTATTTGTAATGCTCATTAAGTTATATTAAATCAACAGAATATTGTCCCTTGCTTTTGCTGTAGGATCACGTATACATACATAAAAAAATTAATGTACAAATTATATGTTTTATGGATTAAGAAGGATATTAAAGAATTGGCTCTCTGATGCTCTTTTCCTACAAGATACCCTGAAACCTAACATTTGTCTTCTGTTATGATGGGGTTGCACGTATGAGAGAATGAGGCTGTTTAAAGTGACTAGATTATAGTACTAAAGACAGGTATCTTTCCATGCACAAGTACTAAATAACTGTGTGTGACTATTTTAAGGGGGTGAACCAGCTATGCACAAAAAAAGGAAACAAAATTTAACAGTTTAATCTTAATTCAGGAATTAAATTTCAAAGCTACATCACTCCCCACCTATTTTTCCAGCTCACGTTTCCAAATGAAGTCCTAGATGGCATAAAGAAACGGAAAAGTTAAACATGTAGTCTACTTATGCATAAGTTACAACAGACAGTAAGATCAGCTGTAAGCATGAGGAGACTGTGTGGTCTCACTCTGAATGTAGCTCTAAGAGGAATATGTAACAGAGCACAAAAAGTAATTTATGCGCATGGTAATGATCATCAGCTTGCAGAACAGACCCCATTGATTTTGCCATTTGATCTTCCACGAATAATTCTAGAGAAAGCCCCAAATGAATCCACTGAGCAAATGCCAGGGAAGGATCAAGCTAAAACACTACTCGGTGTTCGTGGTAAACACAGAATAAAACCAGGAATGGCACTGCTGCTCATATCACAGTATGCAATCGCACTGGGAAATGCAAAAACTCTCAATAATAATAATGTCTTACTATAAGTTTTAAAGCCAGAAACCAGCACATTTTGGCCAGATATAAACATGTGATTACGGTACAGATCTGCTAACATATCTAAGCATTTCAATATTATTTAACACTCTCAACATGAAATTGGCTTATGAATGCTTTTATCAGAAAGAGGGTCTCAGCACTTCCAGCTTCCAATACCCACTGCTGGCCCGCGGCTCCTACACAGCTGGGCAATTTCATTCTACTTAGCAAAGAGACTACAGCTAATTAAAAGCAATGTAGTCTTTTGGAAGGCAAAGAAAGGAGGATATTAAACCTTTCCATCACTTCAAAATGCTGAGATTCAAACTCTGCTAACAATTTTGGAGTAAACAAAGCCACACTGAGTGCAAAATGCAGTCTTTAAAAATATTTGAAATATGCTGAAATCATGGATATATTTAAATGTCACTTTCTTCTTTCTTTGAACAGTTCTATAGATATTTTAAAACCTTCAAAGGAAAAGGAACATGCCACAAACTGCAATATCTCCAGCCTTTCAAGTACATGTGGGAGACAACTCCAGCTAAGAGAAATGTTCCTGGTAAAGACAGGCTTAGACAGGTGCACTCTTAGCTGGGTAAACAACTGGCTGGAAGGCTGAGCCCAGAGAGTTGTGGTGAATGGAGTTAAGTCCAGTTGGTGGCCGGTCACAAGCAGTGTTCCCCAGGGCTCAGTGCTGGGGCCAGTCTTGTTCAATATCTTTATTAATGATCTGGACGAGGGGATTGAGTGCACCCTCAGTAAGTTTGCAGATGACACCAAGCTGGGTGGGAGTGTCGATCTGCTTGAGGACAGAAAGGCTCTGCAGAGGGATCTGGACAGGCTGGATCAATGGGCTGAGGCCAACTGTGTGAGGTTCAACAAGGCTCAGTGCTGGGTCCTACACCTGGGTCACAACAACCCCATGCAACACTACAGGCTTGGGGAAGAGTGGCTGGAAAGCTGCCTGGTGGCAAAGGACCTGGGGGTGCTGGTTGACAACTGGCTGCAGTGTGCCCAGGTGGCCAAGGCAGCCAACAGCATCCTGGTTTGTGTCAGGAATAGTGTGGCCAGCAGGACTAGGGAAGTGATCGTCCCCCTGTACTCAGCTCTCTTGAGGCCCCACCTTGAGTACTGTGTTCAGTTTTGGGCCCCTCAGTATAAGAAGGACATTGAGGTGCTGGAGCGTGTCCAG
>VXBL01005237.1:44247-66877 GCA_013400195.1 Aramus guarauna
GAGGAGCGTCTGAGGGAACTGGGGTTGTTTAGCCTGGAGAAGAGGAGGCTGAGGGGAGACCTTATCGCCCTCTACAACTACCTGAAAGGAGGTTGTAGTGAGGTGGGGGTCGGCCTCTTCTCCCTGGTAACAAGCGATAGGACCAGGGGGAATGGTCTAAAGTTGCGCCAGGGCAGGTTTAGGTTAGACATTAGGAAAAACTTCTTCACAGAAAGGGTTGTCAGGCTCTGGAATGGGCTGCCCAGGGAGGTGGTTGAGTCCCTATCCCTGGAGGTATTTAAAAGAAGGATAGATGAGGTACTTGAGGACATGGTTTAGTGGTGGGATGGCAAGGTTAGGTTAGTGGTTGGACTTGATGATCTTAAAGGTCTTTTCCAACCGAGATGATTCTATGATTCTATAAGACAGTACACATTTAACTACAGTTAGGCTGCAATACATCCCTTCTTCAGACAGGCAACTGTTGTTTTCCTTACCATTGATCATTCCCAGCTGTGGGGATTTTGCAAGTGATCTCCTGCAGATACCCAAGTGAGAACAAAAGACATGGATTGGTACCGATGGCTTTCAGTCCTAGAAGTGAGGATTAATTTAATTCATTTCACTATGAAAAAAAAGAAGGAAAAAAATAATTATGCAGGTCCTCTACTTCCCCAGCTGTATTAATCTTAGGTGAATGCTACAGGTAATTAGCCTTGACTTGTGCTTCCAGCACTGTCCTTCTCTAGAGAAGTCAGAGACTTTATTAAGGAAATCACATAACTGCTGTCAAGCACTCAGTTTTATCAAGTTTACTCTCTTTTTTTTTCTCCTGGAAAACAAATTTAACAGTGCATTCAGCCACCTCCATGTCCCCACACTGCTACATTGCCAGTCACTGGAAAAAGAAGGTTCTTCAAAACTGCTACTATGGTCCCACTCAAGCTAGTCAATGGGTGACACTACGAGGGCGGGCGGGGGGGGATGTAAAAGGACCTAGCTCTTATTCAAACACTTATTCATCTGGAGAGGTATATATGGGAAAGATAGGTCTCAGCAGCTCAACGTTTTACAAGGAAAATACTGAAAATATTTCTAATTGCTGGCTCGCAGCTTTGAAGTATGATATCAGTGACAAAAACTACTGCATAGCAAGTTCAAGAGAATGATAAACTGTAAACTCCTGATAAGAAAAAGATACAGTTATACTGTTCTTGAGCTTTATTTTTATTTTTTACAAAAGATAATCCCAACAATAAAAAAAATTTCTAAGTTCTTGCTTTATAAGTATGCGAAACATTTTTGAAAGGAAGAAGCTCATTAATGTGCTAATGACAATCCTAAATATTTCAAGATTAAAAAAGAAAAGTTGGAATCAATTAAACAATTTTCCACCTTGGAAACTCTTATTTTCATACAAAAGAAAGCATCTTCACAAAGCAAAGGCTTCCAAGGGTGTTTGAGACTCCACTCATAAAACGAGGAATAACGTAAGTTGCTTCCGAAAAAAATATCTGAAAGAGTATATTTTGTAAACCACAAAATGCTCAAGAATGTTTCTGTTTTGTTTATTTTTTCCACATTACATAGTATTGAATTAAATGATGTCTGCAACAATGTGAAAAGTGGGAGGGGAAAAATACCTATCTAGAACAAGAACTGATTTTGGCTTTGCAATCATGTTTATTCTCTACAGAAAGAAAGAAATACGTATTTTTTTTTAATGAGAAAGTAAATTTTTGTTGGGGATAGAACAACACAGAAGAGTAGTAAATGTTTAACTAGAAAAAAAAGCTTTTTCACTTTCACAGTGATCCAGTACCCTTTTTATCTGAACATCTTGTCTGTGCATTTTACAAATTTCCTATCTGTTATAATTCTCCCGGACTGATAGCTCCCAGCAGAGCCGGGTAGCAGCAGGGCCTCATTGTGTCAGCCACAATACCAAGCACAATGGCAGATATTTTATCTGCCCCGAATTGCTTATAATCCAGACACACGGCTGATGGGTGACAGCGCAATCACAGCTGTGAAATGGGCCCTTCTCCGGTAACGTTGCCACGATTTCGCACAAAGAGTTAAAGTAATATTTATCAATCCCGTGCAGAAAGGTTTCATTCTGAAGACAATCAGGCTTTTGAAATCTCTCCAGCCACTGACCGCTCGGGAAACCAACATGTTACCCAGGCTGCAGGCTCTGCTTTCACCGGTGCCATGTACACAGAGCAGCGTGCTCCACGGCCCTCTGGAAGCCATCTAGGCAGAGTCCTTTTAGACACAGTTATTTAATTTGGCAAAAGCAGCTGAGGCTTTTCATTCCCTGTGCAGTATTTCTGCTCCCAAATTGCAAGTGATCATAACTTCACGAGAAGCAGTTTAGAAAGGGGGAAAAAGAAACCCCAAACCCAAACCAAAAACCCAGGTGGGATACATTCTCTATGTAGAAAATTGTAACCTTGCTACTGAAGTTGCTTGCTGAATACCTGAATTTACTGCAATACTAAATATATGCCCTGGTTTTGTTTCCACCTTCCATTTTAAAAATGGAACCAGAATTTTTACACACTTGCTCATCTGCATGGTTGGGATGTCCCAATAACCTTTAGTTTGAATGATCAGTCTCTGATACACCACTGCTTAACCACATGGCTGTCTTGTAGGCATAACTAAAAATGCATTTTAAATGACATCGATACAGAAGCAGTACTGTTTCCATCCATACCTTGCGCTCGCAGAAAGTTTTTGCCCCTTCAGAGTTAATTTAACATTCAACAAAAAAATGTAAATGGCATTGCCTAGCAAGGAGGAAGAAACTCCTAAAACTGATTTGCTTTAGAGGAAACTTCTCCTCTGCTGATGGTGGGTCCCTTTCAGAGGGTTTGTCTCCCATCACTCAACCCTGCCTTTCAGCAGCTGGAGATGGTGTTCAGTCAAGTCCCTCTTCAAGCAGTAATAAAGAGATAAAAAAAGTTACCATACAAAAACCTGCTACATGAATAATAGGGTGCTGCTTAACAGCTGCTTAATTGTTACATCCAGGCTATACCTTTTCTATAGGCATTTTTAATTTATCTCTAAGAGGATTTATGGGATGGATATGCTATCTGAAAAACAGATGATGAGGTCAGTGCAGCCTAAGGTATTTCATTTCAGCTTTTACAATTAACACGCACAGTGGAAGTGCTGGAAAGTCTCAGAAGAGGAGTGGATTTGTCAAGCGCTCTCCTCCTCTCCCACGTGCATTTGCAAGGGGAGGTAATGGAAGACCAACAGCAAGTATACTGAATTAGAAAGCCACAGATGGACAGTTCTGGGAGAGAACAGTACAAACAAACATGCCACAAAGAAGCACCAGGTACAGAATTTTTAATTTCTTGCAGTGTTCACCAGTGCAAAAGAAAGTGTCTAGAGTACAGCTTTGCTGAATGGCACCTTGTTGAGAATGAACCGAGCTGCATTCTCTTCATAGTTAACTTTCAACTGCCACACTTTGATGACAGAATTAATTTTGTCTGTTTTGAAAATAAATACCCCTTAAAACCTTACACTCTGACCAGTATTATTATTTCTATCTGCCTCAGCAAACACAAAAAGAGCAGCTCAGACGCTATCTCATTAGAGATGGGGCTGCTTAGAATGAAGGAGGACGATATTAGGACATCCTATTAAACCTAAACTCCATGCACGATGCAGCGCCCACCTGGAAGCAGGGCACTGCCGTGGGAGCTGGCACTCTCCCGGGAAGCCACTGCTCTTTCGAACTCAAGCTTGGAAACAATTCTCTAAGGTGAGCTGAGAGCCTAAGGATTTGCACAGGTCCACTGATACATGTCTAAGCTACACTACATAGGATGCGCCTGATGAAGAGGCAGCATTATATAGCTATTGTTAAAGAAAAAGCGGCACTGAAGTGTGGGGGAGGAAGAGCAGGGGATGGAAGGAAAAGAAATCCAAAAAGGAGAGACCCAGGAGATGAATTAGTAGAGAAGAGAATCAGTGGATTCATTTTCACTTGGCTCCCCAGACTTTGGTAAAGCCTGTAACCCAGCTTACTATATTTAGAAATGGATGTCTTCCTGCAGGTTTATTCAGTGATTCGAACTGGAAAAAATTCTCTCGCAGAAGGAAGAGAAATGGAGAGGGCAGAACATCCTCCTGCTCCACTAAGACTGAAATTACATTTCAGATTCAACTAGGTCTCCACCGGAATAAAAGACACCCAATTTTGAATCTGAACTTGGAGTTAAACACATTTACAGGATTTCAGCATTAGTGGTTGGACATGAAAAAGCAGTCATTTATTTCCAGGTTTATTAAGCAGCTCCAATCTCTGAAAGCTAACTTGATTTCACAGACACAGTTGGCAGGAAGGTTGGATTTTCAGTTTGTGAGATACCATTATTCTCCTTCCCACTACCCCTGCCACATCTTTACATCTGTTTTTAGACTGCCAATAAACCTGAAACTCAAACAGATTTTTAATTCCAGAAAAAAGAATAGAGTTTCTGACACAAAATACCCTCCATTATTTTGCTGTGCCATCTTTATGCCAGCTGAACAAGAGAAAATTGAGGTGAAATTAAGAGGTGCTCTGAGCTACTTGATACCAATTCAAAGGTAAAGCACGGCTAGAACAGACAACTGCTTATTAAGTCTATGAAAAGCACAGGCGTATTGTGAAGGGGAGAGGAGGTGTTACTATTCGACAACATTAAATCCGAGTGGTCTGCTGGGAACTTTCACAGGGAGAGCACTAAGCAGTAAAGGCTGTCCAAAATGGATACAAATACGTTGTCAAGCCCCTGTGACAGATCCATTATGGGTGAGCAGCTTAGCAAAATGAACTCGATCTCAACTGTCTCACAATATAAATGCCACAAGCTCAGAAGGGCTTGAGCTTCCAGTTCCCCCATCCCTTCCTCTGAGGTTAGCAAGAAAGAGCTGGTAAAGAGAAGCAGCGGGTCAAGGAAAGCCTTATCCAGAAGAGCCACCACCCCGGGAAAGATGCTCCTGTCCGATGCCAAATCTGTCACTCTGTGAGACTACACGCTTTCAAACACATAGGCTCTCACAGTTGCTCTCTCTCCTTGTTCAGTTGCAGAAAGAACATTTCAGTGCAGTTACAGACAACAAACAATACATCTGTTTGTATATACCAATTTCTCAAGTTGCAGCACAACGTCATAGCACGTGACCTTTTTTTTTTTCCTACTGTGAACTAATGAACGAGCACAAAAAGGATAATGACCTAGTGCTGGTAGCAACTTGAAACTTGTTAAATAACATTTCCCCAGAGGTATTAGCAGTAATACTTCCAAACTCAATCTATGAGGTATACATGTGATATAAGTAAGTGAAAACTAGAGCTTTTAAAATGTATTCAATTTTCAAACACAGACTATTTAAAACAAAATTAAATTTTACCATAACAATTAAGGACATGTTACAATTTTTGCTCACACTAATGTGATTGTTCAGCAAAAAGCATTTCAGCATGTAGCCTGGTGATTTGCAAAGCCATGACGTCAGCGAACAACTCACCAGCCAAACTCAAAGGATCTTCAGAATAACCACAGTAGCAAGGCAGCAAGGTGGGGAGTAAGAAAAGGTGAAGTATGTTATCTCCACTCTCCAGGAGGATTTCTCTCTACACTAGGATGAATTTATTAGGAAATATAGTCATTTACAGGATTTCCTATTATTTCTTTCCTTTACACTGACAAGCTTTGCCACTCTCTTCAGGTCTATCCACTCCAAGAGAACTGCTAGAGCAGACACTAAAGTTTCAGAGGATCTCTGCTAATTCAGCACAGTACAAGCATTGCCACATGTGTAGATCTGAGTACAGGGACATGTGGAAAAGCATCTCAGAACAAAAACTCACCCAAATATGACCTTCTAGCCAACGTGAGGAGAGACTAAAATGAAGTGAGTGCCCTCATTGTAGAAGATACAGACTACTGTACTGGTTTATTAAAATCCAACCCTGGCCTTGTTCCAAATCATGTTTGATGCCACAAAACAGGAAGAATAGCAAGGGTTCCCTCCTGGCTGATGATCAGCTAGCTCTATATGTTGCTCCGCAGGATCAGGTACTGCTGAGAAAGCACACAAAGGAAAAGTTTCATGCACAAACCTGACCACACAAGAATCACTTGTATGTCTTTCCTTTCTCCGCCCTCCCTCTTTTCCAATGCTACAGCACAAAAGCGATTCACCTATGAGTGAGATCTTACTGCAGAAATACTGTTTTTTCAGCTCCCCTCACTACACAAACTGACAGCTAACACTATGGCTTCTAACCCTAGCTGAGGTCCAACAGCGAGTTTTGTGCCATTGCAGCCCAGCCGACACTGCATAGCTCACTCACGGGGTGGGGATTCCTCGGTCACGTCCAAGAGTTGGTCAACATTCATCATACAAACCAAATACTTTCTCACATAACTGCCTAAAGAACTTTAAAGTCACCTGAGCAATTCAGCAACCAGTTCTAGTCCCTCCCCCATTTCCAAAAGCACACAGTCCAGCATTTACTACAATACTGCATTTTAATACCTACGTGCCTTGCTATTTGCAGGAGTGAGTGTACTAGTGCCAATTCTAGCTTTGGAGGGTTTTTGAGATGGAGAAGAAGGGCATTTGCTTTTCTTAAACTGTCCAAGTCCTCATTGGCCAGGTTTTTTTTGTCTGTTTTTGTGGGTTTCTTAAACATAAATAGTTATATTATTGTCATGAACTCTGGTTAGATATCCAGTCTAATAGACTGAAAATTTTGCACACAAGTCTCAAAGGACTGCATTGGATTATCAGTACCATTTGATGAATGTAAGTGCTCTCCAATTTCTTAGTGTGCCCATATTAAATAGAAAGAGATATCAACTTACGGAAACATTTATCTGAACTAAGTTACCATGGTCAAATGATGACCTTATGAGATTGATAAAGAAAGAGCCATTAACATAAACTGGTAGACTGCCATGGAACCAAAGGAGAAAAATAATGAGACATCAAGCAGAATAGCATTAACTAAAAAAACCCCCAAAACCCCCCCCCCCAAAAAAAAAAAAAAAAAGCCTCCAGTCTTCAGTATTTACTGCACATATAATGCCAGGTTGTTATTTTTACTGACATCTTTCTGAGCCTCTGCACATTGCAGAGCACCCCTAATAGAAACAATACTTGCAGAAGAGAAATAGCCTCATTTTCAGGAGCTCTATATTCACTAAAAGTTTATTTTACTTTTCTTCAACTCCCAGTTCATCTCTATGAGGAACAGTACTCAAAGTATAGCTGCTGAACCATAAATACTGACATCACAGTGATAAATAATTCTAATAATCAATTTAAAAGCAAAGCACCATAGGGAAAAAAAAACCAAAAAACATACAAAGTACCATTAAGAATAAAACCTGGATATATCTAAGTCCCTTCAGGAGATTAACACATGCTAAGCATGTTAAAGACAGTGTTAAAAAAAAAAAACAAACAAAAAACCCAAGAAAAAAGAAATCAAGGTTCAACAGGATATGCTTCAGGGCAAGCTCTTCTTTTTTTAAATGAAAATGTGTGAAGAAGATGAAGATCATCCTGTGATTACTAACGTCTAATGCATGTTCACTACAAAATTTACCTTATTCAGCACCTCTCCTGTACTTTTGAACTATACGTGGATGATGGTCCTTCATTTTCTAAACACACCAGTTATCAGTATTATTCCCTATCAGACAAACAACTTCTACAATTGCCTTCAGCAGATTAGATTCTCTTCTGCCATCCTTAGAGGATGAACCTGGCCTCTATGTCTCTGATTTCATCCCCTTTGTCCTTTTGCTCTCTTCTAGCCATGCAACTGGTAATTAAAGCAGACTTAATCAAGAGGAGGAGCTACCATCACAACAGGTAATAAAGCACTAGGAACAAGAAGAACACAATGTACTGAGCCAAGGATAATGAAAGATGTTTTTAATTGTATTTCTTCACTTTCACATCCCCACCAACTTCTCATTGTAGCTCCTTCAGTATAACCTCTGCCACTGAGTTCTCACTTTTGGGCTTTTTATCTCCCTCTCAGTTCCATATTTCCAAATTGCTGGAATTTCCGTCCCTGAACTAGCTGCCTGTGCCTGCTTTCCCTTTTTAGCAAAGTGCTATTCCTCTTCTGAGAATAAAAGTCTCTCCATCCCTGTCCCCACATAATGAGCTATATACACATGAAATCCACTGGCTGATATCTATTTTTCTGAATTTTTTTTAGGACATTAATAACGTTTCTTTGAAAAATTTTGTATTCCATGGCTTGAAACTATTGTGTGTGTCACAGACTGTTATTCTCTCATCCTCATGTTTCCAGTTTCAGCCTGCAGCACAATATGTATTCTATTTCCTCAGGACTGGACCTTCCAAAACATTGGACACGTGTTCCTGACACAGTGAGGGAACAATTGAGCCTGTAAACATAGCCTCTTTTAAGGAAAGATCTATCTATGAAATGCCTAGATCTTTTGTGATACAGAGGAGATACTCACATACACATATGCAAACACACACAAATAAGAAAACGTCTTCTGAAAAGATGAGCTCTGCCAAGATAAATCCTTCCCTTTCTGCGAGGAAGGAAAGATCTACATATTTCTGCAGCACCATTTTTTCTTTTTCTGCTTCCCACAAGCAAGCAAGAATTGATTTACCCAATCCATAATAAAAGGCAATATAGAAATGGAAAAATATATCCATTTGATCCAGTGTTACCAATCACACTTACACAACACACACGCAACACCAATTTCTCTCATAAACTCCCGCAACATGAGTGCACCTCTCATTTGAGTAATTCATGTTCAGACCACATTAAGTGCCTGCCTGTATAAATTATTACAAGGTATTACACACATGCTAAGTTAAACTAAGGTTCATTTTATCTAGGAAGGGATGAGTTTCTGAACTATAAATCACAACATACTGACATTTTAGAAGCTACTCAATACATGTGCAATACATGGGTCTGAATGGCAAACTCTTCTGGTGCTAAAATATTATTATATGCTTTATATTCCCTATTATTAAATTTACTGTCACTTCATCATCCCAGTGTTGGACTGGTGCTACCAGTTTGCTTTTGATGGTCTGTACCAAAATGAATGAAAAATGTAAGTTAAAAACCCCAAAACATATTTGATACTTTGCAAAGAGTTGATAGCAGTAAAACAGACTGGAGTTAAACTCTCTCCTACAGACCTTCACAAAAAGAAGACTCTGGAGTATTGACAAAGTTCTAGAAATTTATCATCATGTTCAGACTAGTAGGGAAAGCACTGACACTTTTTTCTACCTTTGTTTTTGAAATCCTAACCATAAAAAAAAAATCTGAATTTAGACAACTACATGTATTGTAAATAGGACTCAAAATCCTACCAGGAGTATATATCTTGTCCAGGTTACTTCAGAAAAAGTTACCCTGCAACTTGAAAAATGACATCATTAAGCAGTGTCCTAAGCAGAGATGACAAACTAATAGCTATTTGTTGTTTCAAAAAAAATTTGTGGTTTTTTGTTGGTTTTTTTTGTTTGTTTGTTAATACTTAGAAATTTCTACTGCAAGTTTCAGTTCAACTTTGTCAGATCAACTCTACCCAATTAAATACACTTCTCCACAATGCATCTGCTAGGAGTGACACAAGTAGTGCAGGTCACCCCCAATTGCCTAACTGCTTCTAACTGCCTCAACCCTTCCAGTAATCATTTCCACAGTGGATGTCCCTGCAACAAAGGGTTTCTAGACCCTCACGCAAGCTTAGATCAAATTCTTTCACATGTGTCTCCACCATTTCTCTGGAACTGGAGCAGCCTCACATACTCCAGGGTAAGCAAGACTCCTTCCTGCTTGATCACACCACTGTTTCACGACCGTAAGACCAAACAGCTCTGTAGATCTATGTCTAATCTTGTTTAGGCATAGATCTATGTTTAATACTTAATTAAACAACTGCCACGAATAAAAAAGTTCAGTGAAGAGCACAATATAAAACTCTGCCCTTACTTTAGTCGCTCTTTTATGTGCTAGCGACATGCTTGAATACCTTCTTTACAACACTGCCCATCTGATTAAACAGTTGAAGAGCAAAGACAAAGAGTGCCACTAAGTCATTTAGCATCATTGACTACTACTCTACCCAAACAGTTATTTATTACTCTATGAGCACGTGGACTATGCATAATTATACTAGATTTTCTGAGCTGTATCCCATAAGCCCAAATATCCTTTTTCACACTAAAATATCTTACCACCTTATTTCAAGAAATAGGGTTTATTGACATTACTTTTTTATTCACTTATTTCCTGCTGTATATTGTTTTTGAATAAAAAGCTCATTAATAAAAAAATAAACTTTGTTTTTGAATTGTCATTTGGGAGAGAGGGGAAAGGAGTTAAATTTTCATTTCACATCCACCAGTGTAAATGCAAAATAAGTAAGATGTCTACAGTTTGCACTTACACTAGCATAATCAAGACCAATATTTGCTATGTGGCAGTAATGTAATAAGATGTGTCAGAATCAACTTACCTGTCACATCAGATGTCCATGAGCCAAAATTCCACCTCAATCCAAAGAAAGCTTGACCTGTTGAATATGAAGTAATACATTTTCACCCATGATGAAGTCTTGCCCTCTTTAAAACAGGCTAACAAGCCACAGATTTTTGTGGTGAAGAACCAAAAGCACTTTGTTACTGCAGAGAGCTTAGCATCCCCGAACTTTTTTGCTTTAAGTTACAATTCAAATACTTCCAGATAACTTAGATTTCCCAATCAGTAACCTATCTGGTTTTAATCTTTACACAGTGTTCACTAAGGTTCAGCATTTGGTTCTAAGAAATATCTCAAAGATTTATAAAAAACCTTGAAGTTTACGAATTGTAAAAAATTTGTACACATGAATTCTTATGGTGCCCTTTGAAAAAATCTGCAACGAACAAAAAAACAAAACCTACCCTTCCTCCTTTACTTTCACTTTTCAACTTTGCTCCTTTCTATATATTATTTCTCTCTCGGAGTAAAGTCAAAAGAAGGGAATGGAAAAGATGGGAAATGGAAAGAAATAATAAGGACTTTCAGGGAGATGAGGGGGCTGTTTTCTACCAACAGTACCATTATAGTAATTGAATTTTTATAAAATCAGCTCTCTGAAAATCATAGCTGTCAAGTATTTAGTTTTCTTATATTCACACAAACTGACTTAGATTCAGAACAGTTTTGATGAAATTTCTTGAGTTATAAAGCAAGGCAAACAAGACTCTAGTGGCTTGTGTTCACTAGAAAGTAAGCAGAAGTATAGAGGTGTCCAACCCTCATTAATGTACATAAACCATATTGCTAATGCTAATATTGTTCCTGAAAAGAATACAGGTCAAATTTCAACTATGTACTAGCATGACAGCAATATAACATGAATTTTTATTATCTGACTGAGTTTGAGATGAAATTTCATCTACATCTTTTGGTGTACAGAATTGCAGTGTCCTGTATTAATCGCTTCCAAAGTGAAGCACAAAACATGAAACCACCTTTACTGACTTAAATTGTTTAACTGACTCCACTTAAGCAGCGCAAAAGATCTGGTTTCAGGATAAGCTAGGAAAAGATACACAAGTCAGGAGCATTTAACCTATGACATCTGAAATGGATTTTTTTTATGCAGTCTATATTAACATTGGCCTTCCTATTTTTCCCTTGGTCATACAGGTGCGGGAAACTCTACTGCATCACAATGAGGTCAGTAAGCAAAGGCTCAATCCCATTTCCAATCAACTGAGTGGCAAAACTTCCATTAACTTGATAGGGAGCTATAGCAGCGCCTGAATGGCAAAAGATATCCTGCATGCCCCCTTTTCTTGCCTTGGGCAAGGATTATAGATGTCAATAATTTAGGATATAAATAGGAAAAAAAACAGCAGTTATTTGGAAGAGTTGAGAGAGGGGATTATTTCCATGGTTTTGTTTGTTTGTTTTGTGTTGAGCCATGTTGACACATAGCCAAGTGCAAACAAGAAAGTAAAAACTAACACTATGCTATATGCTGCAAGGGAAAAAAAAACAACAATCTGGTTTTACAATGCATCAGGAAATTTCCTCAAGAATAATGCTGTCACAGCATGCTTGAATGGCATAAAGAGGAAGGAGACACAGAACCGAATAAATGATTGGGGGAGGAGAAGATTTCTAACAGACCAGTTAAAGACCATCAAGTTTCTGATATTGCCTGCAAGCAAATTGCCTTGTCACACACCTTCATATGAGAGTTACTCAGTTAGCCCTTTCTGCTGATTTGCATCACTTGTTTGCTATTACAACGGTTTTCCTAGGGAACATTTAAATCACTAAAACAGATGAATTTCGAGCCAGCTGGACAACGCTCTGCAGCTCAGTTTAAATGCATTCACTGTTTTCAACCAACAATCCAAAGCCAATTCCCTGCCACCCATCCAATTTGTGAGCTATACTTTTACATTCCCTTAGTTCTGTGGCTTGAACACCTTTGGAGTAATACTTGCATTAGGTCCTTGGAAGCAGTCAAACCTTTGTCTTTCTAATTATTAGAAATAGGAAATGAAACCAGCTCCTTTAGTACCCAGCTGTTCTCAGAAGGGTCTGTCTGCTTTTCCCTGAAGATGCACAAGTCCTGTGGACTTCAACAGGTGGTCCAGGCATCTCAGCAGGCTTTGCCCTAGTAACAGCCATAACTAACAAGGGCTTTCACAGCCTCTTCCTTTGAGGATCTCAAAACATTTTAAAAGGTGAGTGGCAGGATAAACACTGGCACATCTACTACATCTTTATCATCTATTTGCTAAAGACTGAAGGAAAAAAAAATAAATTTCTTTTTTTATGCTTTAAGACCCACAATGTCTTTAGGAATATTACTCACTATGTTTTTAATCTATAGTGCCTTTCTCTTTATTTGCAATTTTAATTAGAGGAAGGTTTATTAATCAACATCAGTATAATGCAAATATGTTAGCAACCTTTTCAGTCATTGATACATATGTTCATCTAGATAAAAAAATACCTTGAAAATTCACATACTAAGTTTAATACACAACACTTTTCTTAATTTGAAACCGTGTGTTTCCTCATATACAGAACTGAAATAACATTTCCTTTTCAGATCAAGATGGAGTTCATAACTCAAACTTCTCTTTGGTTCTTTCTTTCAAAAGACCAACACCTTTCAGTGCCCAGCACGCAGTTGTGCAATACTAATGAGGGAAAAGGTCCTTCAGTGAATCCTATTAGATGTGCCCAGTGCTGTTTGTCTGCAGTACAGGTCTTTACAACAGGGAACATTTTATCTTTGGACTAGACCTTAAGAGTAGGAAATGTACTATATGAAAGCTGATATGAATACAATTAGAAAAATGTGCAAGTCACACAAACCAGCATCCAATTTCTTGAAAGAGTTAAAGCTTCCAAAAAGAGCAATCTGCTCAGTGATTAATAAGAACTATTTGGCATGCAGAATTATTCCATTTTCCTCTCAAGGTTGTTTTATGTTTACAGTATATGAGGTTTTTTTATACTCCCTCAAGTAACAATTTAAAGACCCTCAACTTTAAGTTATTACTCCACAATGTCTGAGATGAGACATTAATCTCCTGTTTCAGGTATGGGAAACAGCAACAGTTCTGCCCCTGTGCAGAACTTCCCAATAAGCCAGTCATGAAGGAATAAGCAGAGCAAAACTAGATGTCCTGGAGGAGAAACTGCTTTGCCTCGCAGAAAGGACAGATGGACACCAAAAGTCACGCAAGCCAAAGACCCTGCGGGATCCGTGATGGAGATCCCCCTTGTCTGTGGCTTCCAAGGGACCAGGTGCCTTGGGGAGATGTTGATAATGTTAATTTTAAGAGAAATCCCATGATGCTTCTTCTCTTTTATGCCAGCCCACACAGTAATAAAACCCTGTGATATAGCAATTCCTGTCTCGTAGCAGTGGTACATAAGGAGACAGTAACTCAAAGCCCAAACAAAAAAAACAAAACATGTGGAATAATGAGGTTTTCATTTGGGGTCTAATTTTTGCAGGTCATGCAAGCAAGCATACTCTACTGTAGCAATCAACCAAGATAAATTTTCACTTTACTGTATTTCCTAGACATGAAATGCTGTACAACACTAGATAAGGATTACTTCTTTTATCCAGCACACCAGGAGGCTACTGGCAATTTATCTGAAAGGAGAGGACTTTAGATAGAAACAAAAAAGGCAATGTTGATTAACGTAACTCAGTATTTTCTTTTAAAATAGAGTTTAATATAATTGAAAAGTTGAAAGGTTGGGGATCTGAGTTATACACTGCTTATGCACTCAGAAAATACAAGATGAACATGAGCAACACAAGTTTTTCTAAGGCTGTTTCCAGCTAAGGTTCATTATCTGTGGTCTTCTGAAAAAGAAAAAACAAAACAAAACCAAACAAAAAAAACCCCACAACCAAAAAAACCACAAACCAACTGCCCAAACCTAAGAGATTAGCTAGTTAGACTGTTGAAGCAATTTCCACTCATTCTGCAGAACACAAGAGTTGGCAGTTTCAAAATATAAATGTATGTCCACAAAGAAATGAAATTACACAACCAAACTAACTTCTTGAGGCACTCCTGCAACTTATCAGATAACAGTAGTTCACCACTGAAGATTTAAACCTGAAACTCTTTAACTTAATAAGCACGTGATCTCTGTTGCTTCGTACATTGTGTATAATGTTGTAAGACCATTTTACAGTGGAGCCAGTGAAGACTGATAGAGCATCTGTCCCACTATTACTAAGAAAATACTTAATTTTTTTCTTTTTTCTTTTTTTTTAAATAAAAAGCAAACAAAAGCAGCCTTACCAAGCAACATTTAAATGTCATGGCTTGCATTTGGGAATGTTTTATCTCTAAACGTTGAAAAGACTGCAGTGTTTTAGAATGGTGTTAGAAGAAGCTGGACCTTGTTAATTCACTAGCATGACTCTGATAAACATTGCAAGTTAACACATTTGGATAAATAAGCAAACAAGGCAGAAGTGGGGGAAGAAAAACAGCTCTGAAATACAGCTCTGCATTGCAGTTACCAAAGGCTGAAACTGAGATACAGTTGCTAAAGGCATCAACACCGCAATACTTTACATGCATTCAGAATATTTAACGACAGTAACTCATACTACATTAATTAACATTTTCCACTATCATAAGTGAACTCAGGTAAACTGCAATTATTGTGTAGACACACTTCTGATGTAGCAAAGTGAAAGCTACAGGTGTAAAATGCAGTAACTTCTTAAAAGGCTGACAGCCGCAAACTGCTAAGGTCAGGTACCATACGCTGGAAAGAGTGATGCAGCGGCTGTGTCATGCCAGACCATTTGTGTAATCAGAGGCATGCCGCAACTTATAGGAGCCTTGTATCTATCAGGCTCCTGCGAATCACTTAAAGAAGGAATGAAAATTAAACACATTGCACAGAATTACTCAATGAGACTGGAGCTAACGACACATCAGGAAGAGCGTTAAAATGGAGCATTTAAAAATTCACATGTGGATTGAAAACAAATACAAAAGCGTCTCCAGTAGAAAAGAGTCTGTGGCACACCAGGGTCAGGTACTTCGCAGTGCCGAGCTGTACTCTCACCGAGCTGTACTCAGACGTGAGGCCCACAGGCTCTCCTTCAAGAACATTCCTTAGTTATTTATCTTATTGTTTCCCAACTCTGTTTACAAGTCAGTGGGAGTTCTAGATACTCGAAAAAAGCCTAACAAAAATATCTAAGCACCTAAATTTCAGTTTATACGTATATACATTTAAATAGATGGTTACGTTCCAAACTTCTGATGATTTAAAAGTTTGAGTCTGACTGTACCACTATGTGTGTTGTAGATCTCTGCACCTTAAGAAGTTGTTCTGCGTTTTTTTTCCTCTTAGCGCATAAGATTCTTCCTCCCCCCCCCCTTTTTTTTTAAAAAATTATTTTACTTCAGGTAATAAAATTAAATATATTTTAAAAACCACACCAAAAACCTAAATGATTTAGGGTACCAGCAACAAAATATTTCAGCTTCTTAATTTTCTTCCCCATAAGTTCATTCATCATTTCAGAATTATAAAATTTTAAAGGGTTGACATAGGCCCAAAATATTGGGGGCCAAAATACTGATTTTTAAGAGGTCTTCATTACCTTTCAAAACACTTTGATCATCTGTAGCATCCCTGCTTGTCAGATTTCAAAATCCAAGATCATACCTGTATATGTGGGCTCTTTAGCCTTCCAAAAGATACATACAAAGTCACAGAAATAAAGCCTTGAATAAAGGCAAAGGGCTTGGTGTTGTCATACCCACTGAACAACTTCATTTACAACCACTGACTAAATCCATTATAGATGTTGACAGCTTTAGATCTATGTATTGCGTTTTGGTGAATAAATGCCACTACATATTTAGCCTTTAGAGAGCAAAGCTTTTATTCTGTGTATAAATCTGCGTTTAATGAGCCTTGAAAGAGATGATTGCTAAATAACAGCCTGCTGCATTCAAGCTCAACTGCCTCCAATTATATTGTTTATAATTATATAATTGTACAATATAATGTGTGTCCAACAATCTCTGTGTTTTATTACTGCACAGCACTATGACACCGGCGTAAATCACCTTTTCACTTTCACAGTCAGCCTCTTTCATTTTGCTTACTCAGCCAACACAAATGCATGCGGAACTGCACTTTTGACTGCTGAATGCATCAAACCAGCTTACCAGCCTCAGCAGAAATAAGAAAGTAATGTAAATGGTCAACCTGCAAAGACGACAGCAGGGAAAAAAGGTACTGTGTATAAAAGGAAGCGGGGGGTGGGGTGGGGGGAGAAAAAAGAATTAGTTCAAAATAATGTGTAGTGTTTGTGAATTCTATTTCTTAAGGTGTTTCTTGTTGGCAGATGCTTCTGAATATATTGTCTATCCAAAATTCCCATGAGAATGAGTGCAAAGCAGCTAGCATCGGCAGATAATGTTCTTTGCATTGTTCTTACTCCTATACGGATACCACAGCATTTGCTGTAATGGCACTAAAATCAGCAAGAATCTGATTAGCAAACATGCCATTACGTCGTTAAACACCTACACAAACCTCTGTTCTTCCCCCAGCTCCAAAGAGCAACATTTCTTCTCTCTGTTCCATCATTTGAAAACTAATCTGACTTGTAATCAGAAATGTAATACACTGGCACAGCCTATAATTCCTGCCACAGAAATTTAAGCCCCCCAAAACCCCACTTTAACCCAATTTAAACCCCATAAAACTCCTTTTTGACTTAATAGGGACAGCATTTCATTGTTTTGACATGACTTGTTGGGCCTTCTGTCTCCCTCCTCCCTTCCTTTCAAGCACACTATCCACACAGGATTTTCTTCTTTTCTCTCTAGCCCACAAGCCCTCACATCCACAACACCTGGCCTTTCAGTCCCTGAAGCTCTGGTACCACAACCCCCCGTCAGAAGGGCTCCCATCCATCTCCCCATCAGTGGAGGGTGGCACACAACTGCCTGCTACACCCACCCCTGTGTTGTTTTTGCTCTTGGCTGCCTTTAAAGCATGAACTTTGAGTTGGTCCATGCTGAATCTTAAAGCCCACAGCTGAGCCTCACTCCAAATCAATACACTGAATTTTGATGATCTGAAACAACAACACTTTTAAGGTTTTCAGTGTGGTTAGGTGGCTAGCGGTTGAGCCTTTAAGAGAGGGCTGTAGGTGTAGGGCTTCACATCCTCTGAACTGCCCCAGCCTGTCCTCCTCCCCCATCAGCATTTAAACACCTTTAAAACTCCTGCACTCGGAGGCATGTGTACAGCAGGACGCCTCTCCCTGTGCTTGATGACTCAAATCATCATCTTCTGACATCTACCGCTATGGTTATTTTAACAACTTGGACAATTTCCCAAATTGGGAGAAGTTGGTTTAAAACTATGATTAATTTTTTCAATGTTACCAATAAAATTACTGCAAACACCTTTTCAGGTCAATTAACTTCACTATTGCACATCAGTTCCTAAACAGTCCCTTAACTAGAGTCAATGACTGTAGAAAAACAAGGCACCTGAACTTCTCTTACGTTTAGATGCTGTTTTGGAAATGAAGACTAAATTAAAATTTAACAGCTGTATCACTTTCTTTGATCTTGATGAAATGTTTCACCATTATTTATCAAACCACCTAGTTTTAAATGCCATCTCTTATAAAAATTCTTCAAACTATGACCTTGATGCAAATGTTTGCATTGTGTTGAATAGTATCAGGTAGTGAAAAACATGATCATCGTCACATTTCCTATAGCCAAACAAACTTGTTAAACAAATTTAATGCAGAAGCCAATTAAATGAAACATCCAAGGGCCAGCAGGAAAACGTTCAGTGAAGAGGCAGCCCACACCGAGTGTCATACAACCATGGATCCTCTTGGTCACTTCAGAGAAGTCTGGGGCCAACTGTGGGGCCACAGGGAAAAGCAACGTGCTCTCACAGCACAGGCCACAGCACCATTTTCATTCCCAGCACAGAGACCTCCCGCAGCTTCCAGATCCCCAAACCTACCCCAGAGGTACTGACCCAATTTCCATCTGCTGTACTTTCCCAGCTAAAATAACTGGCAGAGTTTCTCCAGCATCCTCCCCAGGTGCTCAGCCTCCTCCAAGGTGATAGCCTGTACACCGCGCTTTGAACACTGGTGCTGATTACAGCAACAGGAACGATACAGCTGATGAAAGAGATGCTTTCTGCTAAACTGTGACAGTATGTATACCTCAAATTGCTAAAGTTGCTAAATCAGCTATTTCTAAAATTCAGAGTCCTTTAATTTGCCTTCTTGTTTCCAAGTCTCTGGGATTTACTCTCCCATGTTTACAGGCATTCCTCAGCAAAAATAAGGGCTAAGTGTTTTGGGTTTTTCAAATATCTGCCACAGTTTCAAGTGTTCTCCTCATCCTCTTTCCATTTCGCTGCAGGGGAAGGAGCATTGTGAGATCTGCACTAGAGAGAAGCGACCGTTCTGAGTTCAGATACCTTGGGTACACTGCCTGGCAGCCACTCCACAAAACAACCCACTGTTTATAAGCAGCTGCCTGACGTGTGAAGTGACGGCATCCTCTATGTTTCAGCATTTTACATGAACAGGCAGCTGAACTGGTCTCATCTGTCTTGACTGTAAACACAAAATTTGGTACCAGCAACAGAAAGGAAGCACTTGTTGGGTGGCAGTAGAAAAGTAGGACTGGACCAAATTTAAAACTGGCAGAGGAGGCAGAACGACCAGGTAAAAATTTGTTACCAGCCTAGAAAAAAAAAAAAATAAAAAAAAAAATAAAAGGAGCTTCGATCTTAAATTTAGGTCAGTTTCATTTCCTACATGTACCACATTATCTTTGAAAGGCTTTTCACTAGATCTATCTGTACTTGGTTCTGCTTCACTCTTCTGTAAAATCAGAATTGTTGTTGTGGTTTGGGTTTTGTCCATGTGCTTTAAGGTTTGTTTTCTTAACTGCTATCCTTGGACTTCTCCAGAAATTACTGAGTTTGTGTTGCTTTACACTTTCAGAATATCTACATAATGCAAGAAATTATGTCTGCTGTAGAGGAACTGCTTCAGAAGATAATTTTATTTATTTTTTTTTTTAAATCCCTCTCTGCAGAAGTGGTATCATTAACAGATACCACTTAACAGATTAACAGAAGTAGTCATGGCTTATAAAAAAAAATTTAAAAAGTGTTTAATTTATAAAAAAAATTTAAAAAGTGTTTGAAAGCAAGAATGACTAAACAATAGTTTATCTGTTTCAATCCAAATGGAAAAAATACAGAAAGCAGAAACAAAAAGCAGATGCACAACTATGTAAAATTTAAAAGGAAAGAATTAATCTTATCATAACTACTGAAAAGACCACTTTCCACCACTCAGAGGTATAAATTTACAGTAGATAAGAAAGCAGCAGAGAAAGAATATGCATTAGATATCAGAATTTTTGCTGAGAAACAGAAATCCTGCTACTCTTTAGATGCAAGTCATACTAAAGAGGTCAAACTGATCTTAGCTTACTATACATACATAGATAAACTGTTACTTCCACAGGCACTGCTTCCAGGTGCAGAAATTTTCTAGTTAGGTCTTCCTGTTATGCCAGGGGAAAAAAAAAAAAAAATCTTCTTTTCAAAAGTCCAGGAAAACATACATGTTTGGGATGCCAAATTGTACACACCTAATTAAAGTCCTGAATTTGCAAAAGCTTAAAAGAAGTCTGAGCAATAAAAGCCTTGCATCAGTTAATATTTTTTTCCTAGAATATGAGGAAAAAAAATGCACAACTGAAAGACTTTACACAGTTATGTGTGGTTGCACACCCAGTAACAATACTTCTGAGAAGCAGCTGTCAGTTACTTAGACTTCCAGCTCAAACAATCTTTGGAAAAAGTGCTCAACTTTTACCAAATTTTACACACATTAGCTTCCTTCACAAAGTTTTGTACAAAAAGTACAAATACAAAGTATTGTACGAGGGTAAAATACTCACACTTCAACACCTTTATCACAAAATCTATCCCTATTTAAGAAAAAAATGCATGTCAGTGCATATGAATGTAAAGTTTTCACATCTCCTTTCCTTGAACAGTCTTGCACCAAAACTTTGCACAATAGGTTGCTTTATTTTCACAGAAGGATTTAAAACACATTTTCCCACCCTTATCCCTCAGACAACCCAGCAGTCTAAAACTGAAGGAAAAAAGCTATTATTTACTGGATATTCATTGATGGAAATAGTGGTGAAAGTAGAACTCTTTCTTTACAGGTCCATCAAGTATGGTATGCCTTAATTTGATTCTGTCAAGAGCCTGTATAAGCCAGTATGTATTTGAATTTATACTAACATATGAAATAAAAAAAAAAAATAAAAAATCAATGAGATCCATTTTAATAGAACATGCTAAAGCATTTCTCAAAAGAAATGGAAATGAATAAAGAAAAAGCAAAGGCAAAAGAAAGGAGTCATTCCTATAATAATAGATTTTGTTCTGTACTGAGGTTCATGTCCTTGCTGACAGCTAGCAGGTAATACATTATTGCAAGTAACCAATACACATTCCTTGATCAAACACTACAAGTCCTCATCAGGAATTTAAAAGTCAACTGTTCATGTCTTTACAGAGTACACACATATGTAAAAATCACATTTGCACCTGCTGAAAATGCCCTTCCCTCCATGCTTTCTCCCCACAACCCTTTATTTGCTTGAAATGTGGTTTCATTACCCAAATAAAACTTGTTATTAGCATAATTTTTTAAGGTTGTAGGGTATGCAGCAGTCATCCATGATATCATGGATACCATAAGACACAAAGATACATATTTCAGCCTTTAGTCACACATTTTGACTGTGCATGTCATGCATAGATGGGTTTAAACATTATAAAACATGAAAATGAACAGTATAATGGCTTTTCCATTTTATACATTAAATATGTGGCTGTTTCCAAAGCCTGAATTCATGGGTGTGATACTGACTGCTGCTGCCACATATGGATCAGCTGGCTTTCCACATGGGGTTTATCTGCAAGAAGCCTCCAAGCCTGTCAGTGTTACCATTCCAGGGTCTCCGTTACTTAGTACCAAAAGAAGTCTCTCTCCTGCCTCTGAAGCAGTAACAAGTGCCATTCTTTGGCCATGCTTTCAGAGCTCTCTGCTCGTGCTGAGTGAGAATTACTTCACAGGGCAATGACTATTCTTCAGACATTTTAAGGCAAAATTCAAACTTCACCTATGCAATCATATCCTGAGTTATCCGGCAGCTATACAGGAGCCCCAAATGCCAGCAGCCATATATCTGGAACCTGTCCCTGAAAGGGTCTTCAGCTCTTCAGAGGAAGTGCTTGCTGCTTCCGGGAAATGAGCCCCATCACTGGATGCTGCTGTCTGCCCTCATGTTAATGGTTCGCCTCCTGAAGCAATTTGTCAGCTTACCCGGAAAACAGCTTCCCACAGGTAACTCCCCACCTTACAGGAAGAAGAAATGACAACCAAGTTCCCTTCTGTGAATTCACACAGCCTCTTTAAACTCCACATATGTCCCTACTGGGAAGTTTCTCTGAAACATTTGCAGGACTCTAGAGTGTTGCTCTCCTTTCTGAAAATGCTGATATTATTCCTGTGTCTCCTTTCAAAGATTTTGTCACAGTTAAGACAGGCAGAGTTTCCCTTCTGGGCCTATCAATATTCCTCTGGGCTGTCAACCAGGGATGTTTCCAGCTCTAAAAGCATAAGATAATCTAAAACAAAAGGGGAAAAGAAAAGAAAAAAAAAAAAAGAAAAAGAAAGAAGCATTTGCCTTAACTGCCTTTTACTTTCCAGAAGTTCTTAAATTCTCAAACTTGTTCCTTACCAATTTGCTAAAACCATTCATCTGATGTTTTTTATTTTTCATGTTAATAGTACTGATACTTTTTAGCTCTGCTCTCTCATACCAATGTTTCTTTGTCTAAAGTCTTACGCATTCTGGTTGGACTTTTTAGCAGGACTACCTTGCATGTACTTTTTTTTTTTTTTTTTAATTTGTTCTGCATCTAATAACTTATAGGGGC